>QRFJ01000596.1:0-129416 GCA_006176705.1 Cocos nucifera
AGAGATTTTTAACTGCAAACTTAAATATACGCTATTGGAGCTGGAATTACCGCGGTAGATTGGCATTCAGACTTGCCCTCAATGGATCCTCGTTAAAGGGATTAGATTTGGTCATTCAATACCAGACTGGAGAGTCGGTTATTGTTATTATTGTCACTACCATCCACGTGTTCAGGATTGGGTATTTTGCGCGCCTGCTGCCTTCCTGGATGTGGTAGCCATTCTCAGGCTTCCCTCTCAGTAATCGGAACCCTAATTCTCCTCACCCTCACCACCATGGTTAGGCCCTATTCCTACCTCGAAAGTTGAATAGGGCAGAAATATGAATGATGCAGTCCCGGACGGGGCCGTGAAGGATCCGTTCGAGGTTATCATGATCATCGGAGCACGGCGGAGCCCGTGTCGACCTTTATCTAATAAAATGAATGCTTCAGGAAGTCGGGGTTTGTTTGCACGTATTAGCTCACTAAATTACCGGTTTATCCGAGTAGCAGTACCATCAACAAAATATAACTGATTTAATGAGAACATTCGACATTCCAGTCGAAATTAGTCATACTTACAATGCATGCTTAATCTTTGAGACAGCATATGATACTGGCAGGATAAACCAGGAGCACGTCTCGGCGACGCCGGATCCGCCGCCACCCCAACCGGAGGGGGGCGCAGGGGCCGGACGTCGTACGCATCGAGGCGGGGAACGATGCCGGACAGACTAGGGATGGGATGGGGCGGAGGGGGGGGGGGGGGGGAGGGGGGGGTGGGGGGGGCGGGGCGGGGGGGCGGGGGGGCGGGGGGGGGGGCGGGGGAGGAGCGGCGGGGCGGGGGGGGAGGGGGGGGGGGGGGCCGACCCGATGGCATGCCACCGCACCGCGAGAGCGCAGAGGCATAGCAGGCGGTTGGGAGGAAGGGCGCGGCCGAGACCCCGCCAGGGAAGCGGCTCGAGGACCGGCACGGGGTCCGCCCGCACAGACGGAGGACGGACAGTGGTAGGGAAGGGCAAAAATGGGATGCCGAAGAGTCCACCGAGGGGTAGGCCGCACGGGAAACTGACCGGGGGGGCACGGGATGGACAGGGCATGAGTAGAAGGGACGCACCCAAACGGAGGCCGGCACGCATCTAGGCCAGAGGAGCCGCCGCGGTTGGAATCCGGACGCTCACGCGCCGACACGGCACGGCCGACGTCGCACCGGACGCCCATCCCCCACGTGTGGAGCCTTGGTGGCCCGGGACGCACGAAGGAGGAGTCATCATCGGGCCACACGCGAGAGCCACCGCGAGCACGAGACATCGGAGAGAGGGTAACAAATGGAGGGGTGGCGGGGACCGAGAAGCGACATATCGGACGTAGCGATTCGGAGCTGAGGACCCGACGGGCGTGCACCACAAGCGTGCGCTCCACTGGGCCCAGGAGATCCCCCACGTGGCGTGGCCGAACGACGAGAGGAGGGCGGTGGGGGGCAAGAGACTGCGGAAGAGGAGCACAGGGCAAAGCCGGGGAAGGGTGCCATCAAAAAGCACGCCGGTGCGCGCGACCGATGGAAACCGACCCAATGAGGACACACCATCCAAGCAGGGCAGGGACACCGGGGAATTAATCGAAGAAGGGGGCGTGGGGGGACGGGGCCAAGAACGAAGGTTGGGAGAAATCGATCGGCCAACAGACATCCGAAGTTCGGCGGCGCGCCGGGCCGCATAACCGAGAGCCCGTCGCCTCGGGGTTAGGGACGAAGGCCGAAGCACGCGCGTAGCGAAACCAGAAGGGAGGGGGCGGCGGGATAGGCGGATTCCGCGCAGCGTTACGTTTCGATGGAGAGGAGGGGGAACCAACCACACGGTGTTGGCGGATCCGGGAAGCCCCACCCCGGGGCTCCGACGGCAGTGAGCGGCATTGTAGAGGGGCCAAGAGGGGGTTGCAGCGCGAAGGGAAGACCCGCGCAATTCCGAGCGAATGGGCGTAGGGGAGCGAAGGACCCAATTGGCGAGCGTCGTCAGCCCCTACCATCCGGGGGATTGCATCCGGGCAAACTCCCCCCCGGGGGTTCGGCCATTGCCAACGGGGTGGTGGGCGTCAAAGGGATGGCACGCACGGCGGGGAAACATACCCACGGACACCGACCGCAGACTCCGTGGAGTGGGTCGAGAGGGGGAGCGAACACGCCGCGCGCGCACTCTGCGCTGCCCGGGTCGGGTCGGACCAGCAGCAACCCCTACGACCCAGAGGGGCATGCCAAGCAAGCCCAACGGTGGGGGTTCAAAGGGAAGAGCGGCAATCGCTACGGCGCATGGGGCCGGATGGCGTCCCTGTGTCAGGCTATGTTGCTCCTAGCATATTTGCCTCGCAATGGCCTTGACACAGTCTTGTACATATTGTAACCTAGACAATTTACGGGCACGCGCTGCAGGCCTTTTATACCTTGTTTTGACGGTGTTTTGGAGGGGTTTTTCCATATTGCTGCGGTTGCCAAGAATGCAAATGCCGCTCGGTCTTGGAAACCCCGGGTGAGGATTTAGGTGGATGCCCACTGAATAGTGTGGGGGTGGGCGAGAGAACAAATCAGTGGGACCGGTTTCCTTGCGGATCTGCTGTGATCCATTGTTGCCTCCCTGACCTCCTGAGCCCTTAGAGTGTAGTTGTGCGAGGTTGTCTAGGCTTGTAATTCTTTCATTCTCCTTATGAAAATACTGTTTTTATAGTGCACATCATGAGTGTGTTTGCTTGCCTTCATTGTCTTTTCTTTTCATGTTTGTTTTGATCGTGGTGATGTTTGGCTGGTCCTTTGTGCGTGTGACATTGGTGCGCCGCACGGATTCTTGGCTGCTTAATTGGTGAACCCGTGAACAAAGTGGGTATCAGGCGCAGACGATCGAGGACATTCGTGCACCAAGAATGGGACGTAAAATGGAGGAGAGTCGAGTGGATGATGCAGAGAGAGGCACACGGTTGCGCCTCGCCCAGTGGAGGTTTACAAGTGAGATGAGAAACCGCGGAGCCACAGAGAACGGATCTCTCATAGTGGAGACGCAGTTGGCCAGATGAGGATAGTGTGGATGGCACTTATTCCATTAGGGGACGTGCGTGGGCAATTGGAAGGTGAATCGAGGACAGCTTTGGTGGAGACAGTGGACAATTTGGGGACAATACTCAGAGACTATTAGGCACCTACGGGGGAGCAATTAAATGATTGCTGTAGGGGTTGCAAGTGCTAACCAGCCGTCAGTACCATGCCAGCCCAACACAGGGATGGATGAGCAAGGCCGATATTGCGAGCACCAGATCCTCGAAAGTTATGGTGGAGCTCGGGATGCAAAGGACGTTAGGAATTCTATTGATATTGAACAGTACTTCCGAGTGGTGCGGCACGACTCGGAGAGATTTACCAAAGTCATTCTTACTATGATTACTTGACTGGGGATGCAATATATTGGTGGCGGACTCGGTATTAAGACATCCAAGCATGGTCGGTGCATATTACCGTTTGGAAGAGTTGAAGAGGGAGATTAAGACCAATTCTTGCCTGAGAATGTGAGAAATCATGCAAGATGAATTGAGGCGTCCAACAAATGGATAGTTCAGAGAATTTGTCAAACAATTCTCGGCACTGATGTGGACATTCGGATGTCGAAAAGACAAGCATTTTACTTCTTGGAGGCTTGAAGCCAGGGCCCAAAACAAACAGGATTGAGCGAAGGAGTGTTGCAGATCTAAGCAGCTGCTCAAGCGAGGCGCTGAAGCGGTTGATAGACTTACTACCCTTTGACCACCTAAAGAAGAAGCCATCTTGGCCCCTCCAAAATTCAAGGAACCATTCCCAAAGCAAGGCAGGCTGGGGTATGAGAAGAAGAGGGACCAAGGATGAAGGTCAGATCTACCAAACCCCAAAAATTGGATGCTATTCTATGTGAGGACCACAGCATGGTTAAAGAACTGCCCTCAAAAGCAAGATCTTAATTGCATTCAGGCAGCGTGCAAGGGAGCCAAGCCAACCTAGTAGATAGTTAGCAGTGAATGATGAGGAGGACACCTGGAGGCCCCCGATGGTGCCTTGGCTGCTAAATGTCATAAGGTAATGTGGAGAGTCGTTCCAAGCCATGGAAGCCGACAGCAGAGAAGTCAGCACTCCATCACCACAATCCAATTCGACGAAAGCAGTGAAACTTCATGTATGTGCAGGTGGAACTCAAATGGTCATGCCACTCAGCCCGGTGATACGGGCGACCACAATCATTGCGACCGTTGAAGCACCCGCCTTGGTTGATAGGGGGGATTTTTAGTTAAGATGAAGGCGGTGAACTCAGAGCTCGGCCTATTCAGGCCTTTGCGAGGGAGGTTGCCTATCGAGGTTGGAATGAATGGGGAAGGAAAACTTAATGGCGTTACCATTGGCGACTTCAAAGTTATTTTTGGGCATGGACTTACCTACAGAATGCCCAGGGGGTACCATGGCCCTTCTTGATGCTTTGTGCATAGATGGGAGATGGAGCTCCCTGTGTATCATCCCGATGGTTCGGGCAAACCCGGCAGGAATGCATTCAGAATTCCTCTCTTCCAGGCTATAAAGCGGGGGTGAGAGAGGGGAGTTAACATATGATGGCGGCATGAAGCTAGAAGTGGAACCCAAGGGACTTAGGCTGCACCCCTCGGAGGTATTAGAAAGTCTGCAGGAGTTTGAGGGTGTTGATGCCTCCTGAATAACAAAGACTTACGCCCAGGCGGGAGGGCGACATAAGATCGAGCTAGGAACCAGGCAGATGCCCGGGCTATCCGCTCATAATCGAAGGCCCCACCGGAACTTGCAGAACCCGAAAGCAAACTTGATGAGCTTTTGAAGGGAGGGCTCACATTCGCAGCTCCAAGGCTCTTCGGAGCCCCAAATTCTCTTTCAGAAAGACAAGCAAGATGAAGCTTTCGTTGTGTGTGGGACTATCGGGCCCTAAACAAAAGTGACCGATGAAAAACAAGTACAATTCCTTTGATTGCAGGACTGGTGATCAGTTGAGTGGAGCTCCGATATTCTCCAAGCTGGACCTTTCGCGTCCGGATAATGGCAAGTCGGATTGCGAGAGACGAGGCCAAGACTACGTGTGTGACGAGGATATGGGGCGTTCGAAATTTTTTGGTTGATGCCCTTGGAGGTTAACCAATGCCCCACCACATTTTGCACCTTGATGAACAAGTTTGTTTCCATGACTATTTCTCGGACAAAATTCGTGGTTGTGTACCTGGATGACCATTGTGTGTATAGTCAGACATTGGGGAACATGTGGAGCATCTACGGATCATCCTCAAGATCCTAAAGACATCTCTATCTGAAGAGGGAGAAGCTACTTTGCCCAGAGAGGAAATTTATTCTTGGGCATGTGTCAGGGGCGCTGAATCACATTGGACAAGGAGAAAGTCGGCCATCAGAGTGGCAGGTCACCCTTACAAGGTGACGGAGTGCGTTTCTTTTCATTGGGGTTTGCTTAACTACTATCGCGTTTTATTGCAGGTTACTCCCGTCGAGCGGACCACTGACGGAATTGTTGCGGAAGGACGATGTGGGATGGTCCTCAGATGTCAGAAGGCTTTTGTGGACTTGAAAGCGCAGTGATATGAGAGGAAGCCAGGTGCGCGCTACCCGACCATACACTACCATCGAAGTCCAACTGATGCTCAGACTATGCTATTGGAGGGGTCCTGATTTACAGTGAAGGGCCACACCCAGGGCTTTTTTGAAAGTCAGAAAGCTTAATGACACTTGAAAAAGAAGATACACATTCATGAGAAGGAGTGACAGCGGTGGAGTCACATGTATAAGGGATGGTGGAGGCACTATTTCTAGGGTCAGATTTATTTGTATTCGAACCAGACAACGTGCCTCAGCTACTTCCAGAACACAGAAGAGCTGTCTCCTAAACAGCCCGCTGGCAGGATTTCTTGCAGGAGTTTGAATGACTTGGATATATGCCAGTGGCATTACGAATCAGGTGCGGATGATTGAGTCGTAAGGCTGAAACTCGCTGCTTTAAAGGTAGAGGAGCGACAGCGTTAGCAAGTTGCAGAGCATCCTTTACCAAGGCATTCGAGTTGGTCTGTAAAGGACTCACAGCTGTAACGCGTAAAGCAGCTTATCGATGAGGAAAGGGCACGACAGTTTTGGTCTGAGGGATGGACTGATCTTTCATAAGGGGCGGCGGATGTATGTGCCTCGGGTGGGAACTTAGAAGCAGAGATTTCAGAATCTGACACCGTTTGGGATGGCACCCGGAAGCATTTAGAACCTTGCCTCTCTGGAGCGGGCATACTTAGGCCAAAAAATGGGGAGGATGTTTTGTAGATAAGAATACGTCGAACGTGTTCTCAATTTGCAGCAGGACGAAGATATAGAGCGGAAGCAGCCAGGGGCTTCTGAGCTTTGCCAGTACCTGAACGGCCAGATAGGAGAGCGTCTCCTCTTACTATCGAGCCTGCCAAAAAGGGGGAGTTTTGGGATCGATCTTTGGTGAGTGGTTGGACCGATTCTCAAGTACGAAATCTTCATCCATGCACCGCTACATTGTTCAGAAGAGGGAGGCAGCTCGATTGTTCCTTAGGAATGTGGTGGAAGTTTGGTGAGGATCCTTAGACAGATGATCAGTTGATAGGATTCCAGGTCTTGGGACAATTTTGGAAGGACTGTTCAAGTTTGGGTCAGCTATACTTCTCCCACCAGTCTGGCACCCAGATCTGATGGCCAGACTAGAAAGAATTAAATGCAACTTCTATGAGCAATACTTACGCACCTTTGTGAGTTGCCAACCAAAAGATTGGGTGAAGCTTGCTCGAATAGCCAATTCTCTTACACAACTTGCAGCGGAGCTCATTGCGCCGGGCAGAGCCTTCGAGATTCATTACCGAGACAACACCTCCACACTACCGTGGTCGTTGGGATATACGGGAACAGCCCATGCATATCACTTGGCAAAAGAGTGGTATCGGAATGCTGAGATTGCACGAGCATACTTGGAGAAGGTCTAGAAGATTGAAGAAGTGGGCCGATTCAACGGGAAGAGGCCAATTGGACTTCACAGCAGTTTACATTTTGGTTGTTGGTAAGCTTCAAACCAACCCAACTCCGGTTCTTTCGCAAAGTTGTCATAAGGACTGGTTGCACAGTATGAGGGACCCTTCCCGTATCATTGGGAGATTTGCGAATGTAATCTACCAAGTGCAACTGCCCTGCCTGGCTCAAGAGTATCTGTCTTCCATGGGAGTTGCCTCAAGCCATCACATGCCGACCAAGTTATCCCATGAGAATAGGGTCAAGTGATCCAACCATATCCACCTCCTTGGAGAGGACGAGTTGACATCATTCTTGGCGGATCGATAGTCAGTTCGTCTAATGGTGCAGAGGAGATTCATTACTGTGAAGTGAGGGATTCCAAAGTTCAGAAGCAAGCTTGGGAACAGAGGACTTCATTACAGCCAATGGAGGAAGGCGTCAGGTCGAGGATACAGAGGGAGCACACGATGTGAGGCTTCGACTGATTCAATGTGGGGGAGTCAGTCAGGGGCCATGTTGCGTAGCATTTTGCTGGCAATGGCTCTGCACAGTCTATGTAAAATCTTGTAACTAGACAATTACCGGAGCGTCGCAGGGCACATTTTTACTGTGTTTTGAGGTAGTTTTGGGGGTTTTTCCTTATGCGGGTTGCCAAGAAAATTGCAATGCGCTCGGTCACTTTGAAACCCCCGGGTGGAATTTAGGGTGAGTATGCCCACTTGTATATGTGTTGGCGAGGGTGGGCGAGAACACTCCAGTGGGCCGGTTATCTTGCGGATTTTGCGGGTGTCACATTTTGCCTCCATTGCTCGGAGCCTTTAAGTTGTTAAGTTGGTTGCGACGGTGTTCTAGGCTTGTAATCTTTCATTTTCCTTAATTGAAAATACTTGTTTTTATAGTTGCACACTGAGTGTTTGCTTGCCCTTCTTCTGTCTCTTTTGCATGTGTTGTCGTGGTGCATGTTGGCTGGAAGCTCCTTTGTGCGTTGTGACATTGGTGCGCCGCAACGTATTATGTGCCTGCTATGGTTGAACCGTGACACATTGGGCACGCGCTTAGGGACTTGCAGAAGGGGCCAGGATGGTGCGTCCCTTGGGCCGGCTGCGAATGGGGCAGGGCGCTAGATTGACGAGGGCTTTTAGCACGTGCCGTCAGGATATAAGGCCTGTGGGAGGCCTGGGGCCCGGCGCGAGCAAACTTTGACCGCTGGGGGCCCTACCATCCTTGAGTGGACATGGTTGGGCATGGCCCGGCAGTTCCCACCCCCTGGAGGTTTCTGAAGGATCCGAGCGGCATTGCAAACGGGGGGAGGGCAATGCGTATCCGTGGGCATGCGCGGGGGGGGATTTGCACGCTGTTTCGGAGCTGGGAACTGAGCAGTCCGTGCGCCCACCCTTGCCTGCGTGGCGCTCACGGGGGTGCGGTGTACGCGGAAAGGGACGAATGTGGGCCAATACGATCACGGGATAGTCCGACACGAGGGGTTCGGAAGCGCCGAAGAGATTGCGCAGGTGGAAGGAAGGGAGCAGAAACGTCCGCAGCGCGCCCGAGGGCGGGCGTGTCGTGGTCAGAAGATGGAACCCTAAACCCGGAGGGCAACGGTTCAATCCGGGGCTAAAGCTCCAACCGGGAGTGAAGGTTTCCACGAAATAGGAAAAATGCACCCTAAGAACACTGAGAAGCAGGCATTGGCAAATGGGCGTTTTGTGGACGGGGTCCGCACGACGTGTGGCATCGACCGCTCCGGGACTTGTCGAACTGAAGAGGGGAAACCGAAATCCTCTGGCCGCTCCAGCTAAGTGCTGCCGCTACGCAGTCGGGCGCGGCAGACCGACCCTGTCGACAGAGAGGCAGGGAAAAAGCTCGGTGCAAGGGCCGGCCGCATGCAGACAGGCAAAACGGCTAAGAGTCGCAAAGGGCGGGGGCAAAAGATAGGAAACTCGGCGTGCGAAAGGGGAAACCTCCTAACAACCCTGAAAACGGATATGGCAACACACCCTAGTGAGCCAGTCTCCTGGAGGGTATACTAAGGAAACACAGTAGCCGGTGTAAATTGTGCTCTCGTGCCCTTATCACATTAATAGTATGCGGGTATAGTTGCATCATGGCAAATGGCGAATCGTGGACCTGGTTTGGGGGTCCGAATCCTCGTGCCACGTAATCATCGAATCCTACGCCGTTCGAGCCGCGTTAATGGCAAGTGGGGCCCCAACAACCCGCGGAACTTGAGGCAGTTGATAATTCATCCCATAGCTATAAATCCTCAACAAAACCCACCACGGAGGGTTCAAAGGAACTGCAGCGGAATTGCAGTGTAATTAGCAAGTGTGGAAAGGTAAATGGACTACGTCCATGAAATGTGCCATGGCAGTCCTCTAGGTGACTTTGCGTGTGTATACTACGAGGGGAAACCCGAATAATTCACCTAGCTCTAAACCCATCACTGCGCAGACACGCATTCCTAGGGGCGGTATCAATAGAGCCAGACAGGCCACGCATATAGTGTACGACAAGAGGCTGGGAAATCTCGGCGCAGGGCCGAGAGGATGATGATTGATCCGATGAGAGAGGCCCGATGTGCGTTGTGGAGGAGCGGCGTTGGACGTCGCAGGGCGCCACGGTCGGTGTCGGCCAGTTCGACAGAGGCCGAACCACTACCCACCCGACGGAGGAATGCCGCACAGAGTCCAACCCTTGGGTTCAAAAGGAAAAGCGAGCTGCAATTGTCATAAAGTACAGGCAGCCGAAATTCACATTCAGCTGATCGATGCGTTCACCTATGGGCATGACGATCGAGGAACGCTGCGCAGCGGGGTCATGAAGTCTTAAGAATCCTCTACCCTACCGGCGGTTGCGACCGTGAACAGGCCCGGAAGTGGCCCATCCAAAAACACCTCCGACGGGGCATCCCGAGGCACGCAATAGCCCAATCCAACCGAAGGGTTCCAAAAGGAAGCGGCGAAACGTTAGCTGCATAAATTTGTGGGTGAGGGGAGAGGGAGCATGCATGAGGGGGCCACTAGGCCAGCACGTCCGCAGGCACCGAGGGTGGGCCTCGGCCGTCGAAAACAAGAAGGCGCCCTACCCACCCGGGGGGCAATCCGGGCAAGCCCCCCGGGGGTTCCAAAGGGACGGCGCATTGCATAATGGGTGACCAGCGGGTCGCCGGATGGCGTACCGTGTGCAAATTATGGTCGGGACTGCGCTGAGGGGAACCCAAAATCCGAGGGGGCTCCAGGCCCCCCGTTCTGCTGCCAAGTATAAGCGATAGTTCTAACGGGCGCTGGATCCTTCGTCAGCAGTGCGCACAAATCTGACTCCGGATGCTGCGAACGCGGGCCCGGCAAAGCCGGGCACGAAAGCACGCGCAATGCAATAGTGTAATTTGGTTCTTGATCCTGAGATGCATCGTTAGTTCCACCTTGAGCGGGAATGGCCGCCGCCGCCTGGACCGAAGGGTGGAGCCGCCACTGCCCGTTATAGCTTTGACTACACATTACTTGATCCCCTCCTAAGCCACATGAGAGTCCCTGAGATGTAAGTTGTAGCTATCGATCAGTGTGCTCTCATTGGTAGGCAACTGTCGAGGTGCATTCAAGATGGGAAATCTATCTACCAACCGGTGTGGCTAGAGGAGCAGTCCGCTCATCGGACGAGGCCCACATGATTGCCTAACCACCCCCGGCGGGGTCCCCCATTGAGGAATCTAAAAATGAACTTGCAGTAAGCCCCCCCAGTGGGCGCATGGCAGAGTCAAAAGAGTATTACCCCCGAAAAAGTTATATATAGGTTTTCAGCATCGAAACTATGAATCAAATGGATGTACATCACGACGCCCGCCCCCCTTGCCCAGGGTGGCGGGATATTACAGAAACATAGGGTTTGACAAGTACCTTAATCTTAATTTGATCGAGACTAAGATAGGAAGAACTAATCCACACAGGTAGCTGCACCAAGATGTTCATGCGGCGATTCCTGCAGGCTCATGATGGGTGGTTCTGCCCTGCAGGACCCATATTGGCTCCGCTAGGTGTCACTGGATGATTTTGGAAACCAGTAATAGAATGATATATTTAAGATGATCCATCATTCTAGCTTGGCCTGGGCGCAGTTCGACGACTCCAGGCAAGAGTTCTGACCATCGAAAGGGTGGTGGCGCAAACCCCAAAAGCTGCCCGAAAAGCTTGTGTGCATGGACAGCTCACACGCGCACTCGCCGCCAAACTCAGTGAGGGGTTCAAGCAGACGAGCGCAGGTCCATGCAATGATGCGAGCGGGGAACAATGGGATAATGTGCATCCGCTCGGGCTTGGCGCTCGGGAAACTTGCGCGGAGGGCACTAATTCCCTGGCACCCAACGCTGCGCAAAACTGTCCTACCGGGTTACAGCAGCAGGCTCCGAACCGAGAGCCGCACCGACAAGGTCCAAACAAGACAGGC
Organism: Cocos nucifera; assembly: GCA_006176705.1. Lineage (NCBI taxonomy): Eukaryota > Viridiplantae > Streptophyta > Magnoliopsida > Arecales > Arecaceae > Cocos > Cocos nucifera. Next base: position 11,467 of record QRFJ01000596.1, read on the forward strand.
GGCAAAGCTCGTACGCGGTCACACAAATAAGAGGGTCGGGTGTTGCGGGAGAAGCGTGCGGAAGTGGTGAACACGCAGGGGCCTTAGCGGGCGGAGCGCCGTGTGTAAAGAAAGGCGACCCGTTGAACACACATGAAGGGGTGACAAATCCCGTGCCTAAAGAAGATCCCAACTGCTGGGGAGTATCCAGAACCGAGCCGGCACTTGATCCAGTTCAATTGATCTGAAAATTGGGCGAGTGGAGCGGAGATTACTCGCGAACAATTTCCCCGTTAGGGGCGAATCCAATATATGGCCAGAATCGGGAAACATTCCTGGCGCTCAAGCGGCTAGCACTCGAGGATCCTAAATAATCCCTGACCAGGCCCCCGCCACCGATGTTTCTGTCGTCCTTTACTATCCATAAATTGGTCCTGACTGAGCCAAAGAAGTTTGTGCTTCATTCAAAGGCCTTCACACTGACTGACTGGGCAGTCGGCGCCCAACACCCGACGGGGATCCCGGGCAATCCAACCCTGGGGGTTTTCCAAGGACCGGGAGCGAACATTGGCACAAATTGGTAAGGGGGGCCGGGACTTGCGCGCCGTCCGCAGCGCCTCGAGGGCGAGGGCCTCTGTTCGACCAGCCGTACTCGAAACAAAAGAGAAATGAAGGCCGCGCTAACCAACCCCGGGCGGGCAATCCCGCAAGACCAACCCCTGGGTGGTCCTTAAAGTAAAATTTATGCTAAGACCGAAGCGCCAAATGCAAACGGAAATGAATAGGTGGCGGAAAATGCGTGTCATCCGTGAGGCATATGGTTCTGGAAGCGCTTTGCCTTGAAGGAGTGATCCCGAAAACTCCACGTTTGCGTCCGCCCCGTTGCTTCTGACTGCGTTTGGCGCGTCAAAGTTACGGACCTTTGACTGGCGGGGACGCGGGCAGGGCAAGCACGGCGCAGCGAGGGCGGCAGCGTGGCACGGAAGCAAAAAACGCTGCTAACAATGGCCGCCGCGCTGGGATGCGAGGGGCAGCTAAGTGAACCGCCGAGTGCGGGCATTTGGACATTTCTCGCGAATGCGCTACTACTTAGGCACCTGAACCACCCCGGCGTTCCACGTGTATCATATCCCGCAAGTCCACACACCCGGGGCGTTCCAAAATGGAATCTTGTAGGCGAGAGGGCATTTTGCAAGCGGTGGCGGGGTGGCAGGGATGCGCGCCACAATGTGCAAGGCCGCCCTGCGCGCCGGGACTTGGTCCTCCTGCTCAGAAGGCAGGCGACGCGACAACCTAACCACCGATGCGGGCGGCCCGGGATGCCCACCCGGGAGGTTCCAAAAAGCACCTCCGAAGCTGCATTGCAATGGGTTGTAGTGGATGAGGGAGAGATTGTGCGATCCGTGGGCAAATGGTTTCCGGGACTTGCGCGGGGGAAACCCGGATCCCTGGGGAAAAACTCACTTCTGCTGCGCCGCATGCGCTCGAGGCGTGCCATTAGATCGGGCGCCGCAATTGGTGTCCGGACCGAAAGGCGGGAAGGATGGCTGCGTGCCCAAGAAGGGCTCGGGCAAATTCGGGGAAGCGGCGCAGCGATCCGTAGGTAAGCCCGGGGCTCGGCTCGGCTTGTAGGCGACGAGCGGACCCCTAGTAACGAACCCGAAAATGGGGACAATCCCCGTGTCGAGGTCCCAAGCACCTGGGGTTCCAATGAAGGCGACTCCCTCGAGCGGTCAACTTCTGCCCACCCTTTGGATTTCGATAAGGTAGAGTGTTGTCCTAAAGTGCCCGGGAATGCGCATCGGTGGACGTGGGCCCGGCGGGGGGAATCACAGAAAAATCGCCCCCCCCCACTTTGACTGACAGGGATAACCTTGCATGCAAGCGGGGCGACACGATCTAAGGACGGGGTCCAAGAATTCTCCCAGTCACCGGCCCGAGACTCCTATTCCTACCAATCAGGATTTTGCTCAGCATCTGATTTGGCCACAAAGGAGTGGCCGCCCAAAAAAACCCCGATGGGGGCGATTCCCTGTTGATTTGGGCAAATGCCCAACCGCTTTGGGGGGAAGGGTTCCAAAAAGGGAAAAGAGGAAGTTGGATCATAGATAGTCCGAGCTATAAATGGCATTGCAATTGGGGGTGGGGTGGGAAAGGAGGGGAGCCCAGTGCGGCCGGGGATTGTGCCGCCGCACCAGTACCCGTCGCGGCAGCAAGCGATGGACCCTGGAGGGCGATTTACCTCGAGGACACTCTCACCGAAACAGTATGGTGCGGCCCCCTTACCAAACCCCGCGGGCGGGCATCCGGCCAAGCCCCCCACCCCCCGGGGGTCAAAAAAAGGAAAAAGGCCTCCCGAGCCCCCTCTCACCTATCTTCCGTCATTTGCACAACGGCATCCAGACTGGATGGCGGGAAATGTCGCACTCCCTTTTGCCACATTATGCGCTCTGGTACCCTGCGTCCATGCCGGGAGACCCGAATCCTCCACGAAGTCGCCCAAACCGATGCACGTCTGACGCGCACGACGGGTTTTGGACGGGTCTTGGACTTCGGACCGCGGGCTGGGCAGCCCGGCGCACGTAGGGCCGGCAGCGGGCATGGAAGCACCGCGCACGGCCGCCGCGCTGGGATGGAGGGGAGCAGCACGCCCGAGTGCTGGCCTCGGCCATGCGACAGAGGCCCACCCTACCACCCCGGCGGGGCATCCCTGCAAGTCCCACCCCGGGGGTTCCAAAGGACCGAGCGGCATTGCAAACCGGCGGGTGCCGAGATGCGCATCCCATGGGCGACGCGCCCGGGACCTGCGCAGTGGGGGCCCGAATCCCGGGCAAGGCCGCTGCGTTCATTCCCTGCCACCGCGCTCATTCCATGATGCCCTACCGCATGCACGTCCGCAGGGCGCCGGCGGGCGGGCCTGGGCCGCGCGGCTACGGCGGCCCCTACCACCCCGAAGGGGCATCCCGGCAAGTCCCACCCCGGGAGTTCCATGGGGCCGAGCGGCATTGCAGACGGGAGGGTGCCGGGATGCGCGTCCCGTGGGCAAGGCTCTCGGGACCTGCGTAGCGGGGACCCGAATCTCGGGCCGCCCGGCACAGGCATGGGCCGGCAGCGGGCACGGAGGCACCGCGGTGGGGCGGAGGGGAGCAGCACGTCCGCGGCGCGCCCGAGGGCTGGCCTCGGCCGTGCGACAGAGGCGCCCCCTACCACCCCGGCGGGGCATCCCGGCAAGTCCCACCCCGGGGGTTCCAAAGGACCGAGCGGCATTGCAAACGGGCGGGAGCCGGGATGCGCGTCCCGTGGAAATGGCGATCGGGACCGAGCGACGTTGCAAATTGGTGGGGGGGGGCCGGGCTGCGCGCACGTCCGCAGCGCGCCAGAGGTCGGGCCTCGGCCGTGCGACAGAGGTCCCCCTACCACCCCGGGGGGGCATCCCGGCAAGCCCCACCCGGGGGTTCAAAAGGACCGAGCGGCATTGCAACGGGCGGTGCGGGTCCGCGTCCCGTGTGCAATGGGCTCTGACCTGCGCTGAGGGGACCCGAATCCCGGGCCGCCCTGCCGCTGCGCACGGGGGACCGCGGGCAGGAAAGCCCGGCGCACGCAGGGACGGCAGCGGGCACGGAAGCACCGCGCACGGCCGCCGCGCTGGGACGGAGGGGAGCAGCACGCCCGAGTGCGGGCCTCGGCCGTGCGACAGAGGCCCACCCTACCACCCCGGCGGGGCATCCCCGTAAGTCCCACCCCGGGGGTTCCAAAGGACGAGCGGCATTGCAATCGCGGGTGGCTGGTTCGCGTCATGTGCAGCGCGCCCGCGCGCGGGCCTGGGACGCACGGCGGCGGCGGAAGCCCCACCCCTACGGCATTGCAAACGGGCGGGGGACGGGATGCGCGTCCCGTGGGCACCGCGCACGGGGATTGCGCAGCGGGGACACGAGTCCCGGGCCGCCCTGCCGCTGCGCACGGGCGGGCGGTCCGCGGGCAGGGAAGATGGGGCACGCACGGGCCGGCAGGGGGCACGGAAGCGCCAAGCACGGATGCCGCGGTGGGAAGGAAGGGGAGCAGAACGTCGGCAGCGCGCCCGAGGGCGGGCCCGGGCCGTGCGTCAGAGGCGCGCCCTACCACCCCGGAGGGGCATCCGGGCAAGCCCCACCCCGGGGGTTCCGAAGGACCGAGCGGCATTGCAAATGGGCGTTGGACGGGATCCGCGCCCCGTGGGCATGGCGCTCGGGACTTGCACGGAGGGGACCCGAATCCCTGGCCGCCCCGCAGCTGCGCACGCCCGGGCGCGGCAGACCGGCGCACGCATGGTCCGACAGAGGGCAGGGAAGCTCGGCGCAGGGCCGGCGCGTTGCGGAGGCGCGGCGCAGAACGTCCGCAGGGCGCCCGCGGGAGGAACTCGGCCGTGCGACAGAGGCGACCCCTACCACCCCGACGGGGCACCCCGGCAAGTCCCACCCCGGGGGTTCCAAAGGACCGAGCGGCATTGCAAACGGGCCGGTGCCGGGATGCGCGTCCCGTGGGCATGGCGATCGGGACCTGTGCAGCGGGGTCCCGAATCCCCTGTCGGACCGCCCGCGCGCGGCAGTGGGGCCCCCCAACACCCCGACGGGGCGTCCCGGCAATCCCAACCCCGGGGGTTCCAAAGGACCGAGCGGCATTGAAAAAGGGCGGGGGACGGGATGCGCGTCCCGTGGGCATGGCGCTCGGGACTTGCGCGGAGGGGACCCGAATCCCTGGCCAACCCACCGCTGCGCACGCCCGGGCGTGGCAGACCGGCCCACGCATGGTCCGACAGAGGGCTGGGAAGCTCGGCGCAGGGCCGGCGCGTTGCGGAGGAGCGGCGCGGAACGTCCGCAGGGCGCCCGCGGGCGGAGCTCGGCCGTGCGACAGAGGCGACCCCTACCACCCCGACGGGGCATCCCGGCAAGTCCCACCCCGGGGTTCCAAGGGATCGACGGCATGCGACGGCAAAAAGTATAGCTATAATAAACAACTAGGTCTATACAGTCAAACTATTTTTGCTCGACACCTTGTATAGATAATTGCATCTCTACATAATCAAGATCAAACATAAAACATAAAAATTGATGGAAACCCTCTGCTAGTTCATAGGATTCTAGAGAGAGAAATTTATGAAGAGAGAGAATCAATATATCGAAAAAAATTTAGAGAGAGAAAGAAGAGAGAGAAACTTATAGGGCGAGAAAGTGGAGAGAAAGGTGGAGAGAGAGAGAGGAAGAGGAGAGAGAGAAACACTTTCTTCTTCTTTTTTTCTTTTTTTTTTCTTTTTTTTTTTTTTTTCTTCGCTTTCTCTCGTTTTCTTCTTCCTTCTTGTTTATGGAAAATAGAGGAGGGGAACCATATAAGGCCAGCCATATCCATGATAGCGACCATAACTGGCGGCAATGGTGGCTCTAGTCTGTAGCAGTCTGAGCACGATCACGTCTGATAATGGTGACTCGTGCAGTGGAAGAAAAAAAGAAGAAAATATATAGGAGAATCCTAATTTCAAAGGAAATTCGGCAACTTGTCAGGCATATACTGATCGCCAGAAATAACTAGGGGATGCAAAGAAGATTGAGATGGATCCGGGACTCTCTTACCTCGACTCTGATAGTGCATCAATGATGAATTATGGAGCACAATCTTTGGAGAACTAAAGAAATCTGATTGATTTTGTCTGGCAATCACGATCCAGGAGTGATTCACCTAAAACGGGAGGGGAGAGATTTTATAAAAAAAGATCTTGGGCTTCAATGAGCTCTAGAATCCTAATCCCAACCGGATTAGAAGAGAGAAGTTAGAAGTCCTCTTTTGTTGGGCTTTTCTTCTTCTTTTTTTTTAATTTTTAATATTTGTGAGAAAATTGGGTCTTTATAAATACTTCACTCATTGCAAAGTATAAATACTTAGCAATAAAATAATTATTATTAAAAATTTTAAAATAATAATTATTATTTATCTTATAAAAATTTTGAGTTTTAAGGGGATTGTTAGAATTTTAAAGGAAAAACTTAAAATTTTCTTCCCTCTAAAAATTTCCTAAAGCTTTTTTTTCATGATTTTAATCCCATATTGAAAAAGGACACTTATATCATTGTGTTTATATATCTTCTTCTCATGTCCACCTTTGGTTAGGCCTCGGAGGAAAGGAGGTTTTACACCGTATACATGAGCATCGGCCTAGCTCTACTTGGCTCGTACGCAACCACGGAAGTGGCGCGAATGATGATATTTAATTTATTTTATTTTTCTTTCTTTCTTTTTTTTTTTATCTGCCCTTTCCCAAGCAATCGTTATCTTATCTCACCAATTGCTTCCTTTTATGGTCAACAGATCAGATGACCATTTAGACGTGCCAACTTGTGGTCTATATAAAGCCACGACATCTATCTTCTTGAAGCAAAAAAAAACAGCAAGCTATTTTTCTTCTCTCTAATGTTTTATCGCTTTTTCTTTCTCCTACTCTTTCTTTCTTGTTGTGTTAAAGAAGATCTGTCAACCGCAAGGGCATCCCAATTATATCTTGATGCAAAATTTTTAATAACACTGGCCTGAGAGTTAAAAATTTATCTTAAGATAGTGCCTATTATGCTTCTGAATATTTTCTTTCACGTCAATTAACGGGCCAAACCAATCAAACCCTATGTACGTCAATTTATTCATCTTAGTGCGGGCACGTGGCCCACTCGGCCGTGCGGCCCGGCAAGCAGGACGGGCGTGCATGGCCCAAGCAGGCGCGCCGACCCCACAAGCGCGCAACCTGGTCCCTTACGGTCGTCCCTCCCTCTCGTGCGTGAACGCGCGCGCAATGCGCACATGCGGTCCACACCACATGGCGGACCCGCAGCGCCAAATTTTCACGCGGCGCACGAAGGTGTTTTCGTCATTTCCAGCGGGGGAAGGCGTGCGGGATTGATTCGGAGGTCTACGTGCGGCACACAGCTACAGGCACGCGATCGAACGGCCAAGAAAGATTGCGGTCGTGATGGGCTTGATCCAACGGATTTTTTAACGGCGATCTAGATGCGATCGGATGGCTATAAGTTATTCAAGGTTTAATTAGAATTTAGAATTCCAATTTTGACACGATTTAGAGTAGTTTTTTTGTTATAAAATAGCCTATGGACTGAGGGACCTGGGCAGAACGTAGAGGTTGCTGACAGAGCATCAAGGACTCTTCCAAGAGGGAGAAGAGGGTTTTTCTAGGAGAGAGAAAAGAGATCTTTTCCAACAGAGAAGAGAGAGGAAGTAAAAAAGAGAGAAAAGATAGGGATTCTTCTTATAAGAAGGTAAGGGTTCTTCTTGTATGCAATCTAGGAGATCACCAGGTGAGTGAGTTACCTCAAGGTAGGATTTTTTTCTTTCTATTTGGGGTTTCTCTTGCATTCAGAGGAGAGAGAAAAGAGTGATTTTTTTATTTATCTCCTATAAACTTCTTGTTTTTAATGAATAAATTATTCTGTGTGGGCATAGACTAGGAGCAAAAAACTCCGAACCACGTGAATTTTTTGTGTTTGGACTTATGAGTTTTATTTTTTCTTCTTTCATCCATAATTTTTATATCCGTTATGCATCGCTCCGGAACACTCTGCTCGATCGATCCTTAACGACTAGTATCAGAGCAAGATTTAGGTTCGAATGAAAGAGTGGGAGCGATGGCGAGAAAAGAAGGAAAAGTCAAGATCGATAAGTTTGATGGAAAAGACTTCAAGTTTTGGAAGATGCAGATCGAGAATTATCTATATCAGAAGAAGCTCCATCTATCTCTTGAAGAAAAAAATCTGAAGACATGTCACAAGCAAAGTGGGAATTGTTGGACCGTCAAGCTTTAGGAATTATCAGACTAACGTTGGATAGGAACGTTGCATTCAACATCCTGAAGGAGAAGACGATGATTAATTTGATGAAGGCTCTAACCAACATGTACGAGAAGCCTTCGACCTCCAACAAGGTATACTTTATGCATCATCTGTTTAATTTGAAAATGCTTGAAGATGCATTTGTTACTGATCACATCAATGAATTTAATCTGATTACTGATTTATTAAGCTCTATTGATATTAGTTTTGAGGATGAGATTCTTTCTTTAATTTTACTATCCTCTTTGCCCGAGAGTTGGGGTGCCACCATGACCGTTGTAAGTAGTTCTTGTGGCACAAGCAAGCTAAAATTCGAAGAGATTCGAAATCTAATTCTCAGTGAAGATAACAGAAGGAGAGAATCTAAAAAAAATTCTAATTCTGCCTTGATTATTCAAAAAAATAGAGAAAGAACTATACAATCTAAGCAAAGAAGTCAATCGAGATCAAAAGATGGTTGTTGGTACTGTGGCAAGAAAGAGCACACCAGAAAGAGCTGCTGGGCAAGAAAGGAGAAAGGATAAAATGATGAATCCATCAATGCAGCAATAGAGGCAATAGCTGATGCCCTAGTCCTCAATGTGGATAGTCTGGTGGAGTCATAGATTCTAGACTTCGGAGCTTCATTTCACTCTACCTTATAGAAAGAGTGTATGATAAATTACACTACCAAAAATTTCAAAAAGATTCATCTCGGTGATGGTGAATCATTGGATATTATGGAGAAAGGTAATGTGTACATAAAGATGCCAAATCAATCGGTATGGAAGCTCAAGAATGTCAAACATGTCCCAGGATTGAAGAGGATTTCAATTTCGGTAGGGCAGCTGGATGAGGAAGGGTATGGTATAATGTTTGCTAGTGGCTTTTGAAAGATCACCAAAGGTGCTATGGTAATAGCACGAGGCAAAAGATTGGGTACTCTCTACATGACCAAAAGCATCAGAGATCCGGTGATTAGAAAATTAGGACCATGTAGGATCTTAATTAGCCTCCAAAGTTAGTTGAGTGGAGGTGCTGCACAGAATGCTAACATATTTTTTAAAAGTTTATTTTTTCTATTTCAGATGGATGCATGTTTGGATATCTTAGTCTCCAAATAGAAGAGTTGTTGGATGGTGAAGTTTAATCCACCCATAAGAGGAGCCTAAGAATCAACAAGCCTAGAAAAAAGCCCAAAGAAAAAGCCCAAGAAAAAAAAAAGGAAGAAAAAAGAAAAAGAGTTGGCGGGCCTGGCCCGCTAGCCGGCACGACCTAGCGCCAGCAGCCCCAGCTTGGCACGGGCATGCGGCCCACTCAGGCCGCTCGGCAGGTGGGATGGGCACGCGGCCCATGCAGGTGCACACAGCCCAAGCAAGCGCACGACCCCATAGGCGCACAACCCAGCCCCTTACAATCGTCCCTCCCTCCCGGGTGCGTTCGTGCGCACACGGTCCATGCCGCATGGCAGACCCACGGCACCATGTGGAAGACATAGACCCCTAAGGGGTCTACCAAATTTTCACACAGCGCACGAGGGTGTTTTCATCATTTCTAGTGGGAGCAGGTGCACGGGATTGGTTCGAGGCTTTGTGAACGTGGTCTACGCACGGCACACAGCTATAGGCGCACAATCGAATGGCCAAGAAAGATTACGGTCATGATGGGCTTGATCCAATGGATTTTTTAATGGTGATCTAGATGCGATCGAATGGCCAAAAGTTATTCAAAGTTTAATTAGGATTCAGAACTCCAATTTTGACATGATCTGGAGTAGTTTTTTGGCTATAAAATAGCCTGTGGACCGAGGAACCTGGGCAGAACGTTGAGGTCGTAGACAGAGCATCTAGGACTCCTCTAAAAGAGAGAAGAGAGCTTTTCTAAGAAAGAGAAAAGAGATTTTTTCTAAAGAAATTTTTTCTAAGAAAAAAAGAAAGAGAAAGAGAGAAAGAAAGAGAAGATAAAAGTTCTTATAAGAAGGCAAAAATTCTTTTCATGTGTAATTTAGAAGATCACCAGATGAGCAAATCATCTTTAGATAAAATTTTCTTCTTCATATTTGAAATTACTCTTGCATTTAGAGGAGAGAGAAAAGAGTAATTTTTTTATCTCTTGTAACTTTCTATTTTTGTAAATAAATTATTCTATGCGAACGAAACTAGAAATAAAATTTTGAAATTCTTTGAACTTCTCTTTTTTTTTTCTTCTATCATCCTAATTTTCATATCCACTACATATTACTCCTACGTATTACTCTGGAACACTCCGCCCTATCGTCCTTAACAAATATCTAGATCCCATCGGCCATATTGACATTTAATAAAAGAACAGAAACATCAAAGAAGCATTAAAGCCACCAATCTCAGCCTCATAATGATGTTAAAATCAATTGAACCAACATTAACCTTTTTTCTTTTCCTTTTTTTCTTGAGAAAAAAAGGACAGAAATCCATCCAAGTTTCATCGAGCTAACAGAAAATTACAACTGAGGCCTGTCCTTATAGACTATCACATCAAATAAAATGAGTTCTGACAGATTGAAGCCGCTCACTACAGCAACAAACGATAATATTTAAGAATAATTAATTGGGGAAGGCCCGACCAAAATTTATTAAAGAGCACAAAAGACAATAACCGAGAACATCCTTCATAAACTAGATCAAACAAGTTCTTATTCTGGAGCGAGTACATCCAATAATCTATACAGCATTTCATGCACATTTGCTCCATTCTGCATTGCAACATGAGGGAAGTAGATCAGAGAGGCCTGCTAGAAATCCACCTTTGGAGCATAGCCAAACATTCCTCAGGTTTGTACTCTGGAGCTGTGTGACCAGCACCCTAGATAAACAAATAAAATAACTCTGAATAAAAACTCTCTACCTGAGAGACAAATGATTTTTTTGGGTACAAGAGACAAATGCATTTTATTATGAAAAATAAAATAAAATAAAAACATTACCCTCACAGTTGCGAATGTCAAATTGTTGGAATATGTTGTTGTGTACCTAAGAAACCAACAAGACAGAGACCAATCAGACCGAACCCATGGTACAATCCAAATCATAGAAGAAGATGAGATCACGTAAGAGTTCTGACACTAGCTAGAAGCTCACCCAGCAACTTGACCTCCAACATGCCATGATCTCCACTCATCCACAACAGAGAAGTTGAGAGATCTAATCCATGCTTGCGTGCCCAGAAAAGGTACCACCAAGTCATGATCCCCACTATATGAACGAAAAAGCCATGTGAGACATTAGAGTTCAACATGATACCACAATTACGACAGAAGATGACAACGGTAAGAGTATGCTTGGGGGTTCACCTGTATATGAGAGCATGATAACCTTTACTGGTAAGGCTAAGATGATAATTTATATTATTTGGGATGTCTTTTGTATAAGTTAAGTCATGATTACACCTCTGCCATTCTGTCACTGTTCCCTGCTTCATGTCATTATCGTTAGGGGTTAGATTTCTGGTGATAATCACTAGAAGCCATAAAAATTGAAGAACAAGCAATGGGCCTTCATAAACATTAAGGTAGAAGACAACCTCTAACTACTGGGATGTCCTAACTACCTACCTTTTCTCCTACCTTCTTTTAACCTTTTATTTTGAATACTATTCAATATTCTGCCAATCATGAACAAAAGTGATGGCAGGTTCCCATCAAAACAGAAAAAAAGAACCTAATTGGCACGTAGGGTAACATATCTTCCACATAAAACCAATGTTGAAGAGGATGGCATAAATGCAACAAGTCATGAAAGGATACATTTATATTATTGAACATATAATTAGAGATACGTGCTTGTTTTCTCCAACATTTTTCGTTTTTCCCTCATAATTCAACATGCATGATCCCTCAAAAAATAATTGACATGTGTGCCTTTTTTATGCTATGGACTTCCCACTGTTATAGGCTACAAATTTCTCATGATTGAGAATAAAAACTATCATATCCCAATGACATGCGTACCAAAATTTTTAAGTCATTAGCTTCGGATGAAATCCGAGCTTTGTCGTCGAAAAGTCACCGAGGTGTTACTTCTTCTCGGTAGAATTTGTAAGTCGCAATTGTATGCTGCCTAATGAAGAATTCCAAGGTCTATTCCAAACTGACTATTTGGCTGCATTATCTCCAAGTCATTTTTGTCGGTTAATTTGACCTCCCAATTTGTCATCGGAATATTTTCGAGATATTTACTCGTGGAGGTCCTGACTTGGGTCAGGATAGCTCCTTGTGCTCCATGTCATGCCAAACAGCATTTTGGAGGTCTCAATCGGCATCGAGATATCTTCGAGAAATTTGGAGGTCTAAACTTGGGTCAGGGTAACTCCTTATTGTCAGCGCCTTGCCGACTACTATTTCTAAGGTCTCAGCCTAAGCAAAGATATTTCCGAGAGATCGGTCCACCAATCCAATCATCGGGATTTAGATGATTGTCCGAATATCCCATGATTGTCGTTGTCCTCGGTGCCCTGCCCAACATATCCTTCAGAGGTCTCAGCTGGAGCTGAGATATCTTTAGAAAATTGGTCTGTCGATTCAGTCGTTAAGGGTTCAAACGATTATCCAGTCGTCATATTGGGTGCTTTGCCACGTACATTTTCAAAGGTCTTGGCTAGAGCTAAGATATCTTTGGGAGATCATGCATTGAAGGATTGTTCTCCCTATGGCATTTAATGCCTGTTGCTTCCTAATAACGATGTGGAGGTGCAGACCAGGCCTCTGTGAGTTGCAGTAGTCTACGAGGAGGAGTGGCCTATAAGGCCTCTCATATGGTGACACCTGTCGCACTATTAGAGGGGGTAGTTGGAGGTGCCCAAGTCTGGTCCTATAAATAGAATTCCATTTGCTTGAGCTTGGTATCCCTTTCGCAATGTTGTGATGGAGTTGCCCCCTCTGTCTCTATGGGATCGTCAATATCTTCCTCTGTCTGGGGAAGTTTTCTCCAACTTCCGATCAGCCATTGAATATCTCCAAGGAATGCACCATCGAGCAATCCAATTTGGCATCGGAGGTATTGAAAAAACCCGCTACTTCGGCCTCGGAGTTGCAGTGGTGGGCGCCATGGGCCGCTTCAGCATCGTACTCCATAGAAGGGTCTTAATCCTTTCTAGAGGCCAATTTTGCCCTCTGACAAATCTAGCTTTTTGGCCCTTCTTGGAGGTGCATCGTGAAGGCAAGTGGGCTTCTGAGAATGGAGGGGCCCACATCGTCGTTGACATCTTGTTGAGGAGAGCCGATGTATGCTACAAGATGGGAAGTTCTGCACCCTTCGTTGGAGATCACATCATTTTGATGTCCGACTTGAGCCAGTGTCTTTCTTTTTGTTGTAATGGACTTCATCCGATATACGTCATTTTGTAATAAGCTTGTACAGACCTTTTGAATAAATGTTCCTTCATTATGTCAATCTGATGTCGGTACCGTATTGTCGTTATTCTTCCACTCAAGGAGGTCTCCTATGAGGAGTCATCCAAGGTCAATCCAAAGTTAATTCACGTAGGCCTCCGCTCAACTTGTCCATGGATAAGGAGTGCCAAGTGGCCATGTGGAGTCCCCAGAGGGTTAGCCCCCTTCGTCGTCGTCTTCGATCTAGGTTGGATTCTCTAGTTGTCTATTTTAACAAGAAATCTATATAAATTTGGAGAAGAAAATTTTCATTAATGAGATCGGAGTGGTTATACTGCTTATTGATAGTACATCCGAAGGTTTTCAGAGTTCCATGTTTGAGGAATCTGAGTACCATCGAGGGTCTCCAGTTTATATGCTTCAGGTCAGATGACTTTCATAATCTGGTTCGGTCCTTCCTGGTTCGGGGCTAACTTGCCCTATGCCACGGGTTTGGGCACTTCTACTCGTCTTAGGATGAGATCTCTAGTTCAGAAGGCCTTGGTTTTAACTCAAGCATTGTAGTAGCGGGCTACTCATTGTTGATACGAGGCTATTCTGATCCGAGCTCTTTCTCTTATTTCTTCAAATAAGTCTAGATTTGCTCAAAGCCGACTAAGGTTCTCCTATTCATCATAAAGCTCAATTCTGGTTGACGGTATCCCGATCTTCATAGGAATAACTACCTCGGCTCCAAAGCCGAGGTTGAAGGGAGTTTCACCCGTTGCTATCCGAGGTGTTGTTTGGTATGCTCATAGGATATTGTAGAGTTCTTCTACCTATATTTCCTTCGCTTAGCTAAGTCTGGTCTTCAACCCTTGCAAGATTGTACGGTTGGTCACCTCGGCTTCACCATTAGATTGCGAGTGCCCTACCAAAGTGAGCCCATAATCGATGTAAAGCTCCAAGCAAAAGTCCTTGAGCTTCTAATTGTTGAATTGGCACCCATTGTCAATAATGATGGCTCGAGGAAGTCCAGACCAATAGATGATCAACTTACACACGAAGTCCCGTGCTTTTGCCTCGATTATTTGTGCCAAGGGTTTGGCTTCAACTTATTTGGTGAAGTAGCCGATCGCTATAATTAGAAATTTCATTTGTCTAGTTGTTTGCAGGAACGGTCCAAAGATATTGATTCCCTACATGGCAAAAGGACAGGGAGCAACGATTGATGTGAGCTCGGTCACCAGCCTTCTTTGGATGTTGGCATACTTCTGACACTGCTCACATTGCTTGACGAGCTTGATTGCCTTCTTCTGTAAGGTCGACAGTAGTATCCTTATCAAACGAGCTTATAGGTCAGCGATCTACCCTCCAAGTGATTGTCGCAGATGCCTTCGTGCACTTCTCAAAGGCATAGTCGGCCTCAGAGGGATGAAGACAATAGAGTCGAGTTAGGAAAAATGACTTCTTGTAGAGTCTCCCATCGAGGATCATATACCACGGTGCTTGTCACTTGATCCTGCAAGCCCAAACAGGATCGGAGGGCAATTCCCCCTTGATCAAATAGTTGATGATGGGATCTATCCAGCTTGGCTCATATTCGACCTAAAATACCATGGGCTTATAGGTGCTCAATGAAGACTTGCTTATTATGGTCAGTCAGACGTGAGATGGCGAGATGGGAGAGGGCATCAGCTCGAGCATTTTTCGATTTGGAAATCTGTTGGACCTCCAGCGTCCCAAAAACTACCAACATCTCCCTAACTTTTAGCAAACATCACGCCATTGTTGGGCCTCGAGCTTCATACTTGCCTCAGATTTGTCCAAATACAAGTTACGACTCGGTGAAGACTTTGATGTCCTTCATCCTAAGTTCCTTCATGAGTTAAAGTCCGATAATTAGGACTTCATACTCAGCCTCATTGTTAGAGCTTTAAAGTCAAACTGGAGAGCATACTCTATCACGACTCCATCTAAGCTAGCGAGAATAAGCTTGGCTCTGCATCTTTGTGCGTTCGAGGCTACGGGTGGCAATCAGATCAGATCGGGTCATAAACGGTAGGATCAAATATAGGTCGAATCAAAAATATCCAAACCTAAACCTAACTTATTTATTAAATAAGTCAAATATTGAAATCTGAACCTGATTCATTTAATAAATAGATTATCTAATCCGACCCATCTAACCTGTTTATATAACCCAGTTAAAAAAAAACCGTTTTACCGTTTAACATGTTTATATAACCCAGTTAAAAAAAAAATCTCTTTGTGCCTGTGGTTTGTTTAAAAAAATAAAAAATAAATAAAAATCCACTTCTTACCGAACTTCGATCTCTGCAGCTCACCATGCTTTTGGCCCAACCGCGGCCACCCCTGCACCCTCACCGGCGTCACCGCGCGCTCGCCCCTCCGCCCGATCCCCCTCTACCCTCACCTACATCGCCGCAATCTCAGCCCAACCACCCCTCCACCCGATGCTCTCGGCCCGACCGCCCATGAGGTGCGGACGGTGCAGTAGGCCATCGGAGGCGGAGGCATGGACAAGGGAGATCGGGCCATGAGGAAGAGAACGAAGGAGACGAGGTAGAAGGGGACAGAGACGATGAGATCGACTTCTCGGGTATGGACCCGGCCAGCAAAGGCACCGAGAGCTGGAAGTCGGTCCGAGCCCAGGTGATCCAGGCCATGGAGTCCTATGGTTGCTTCGAGACCATCTACCCGCAGGTCCCCCGGAGCTCCGGGAGTCCCTCTTCTGGAATGCCATGAAGGAGCTTTTCGCCCTCCCCCTCAAATGTCAAACACCGCAACATCCATCACAAACCCTTCCACGGCTACCTCATCGAGATTCCCACACTCGACTACTACAAGAGCCTCACCATCGTAAATGCGCCGCTCCCACATGCCACCCAGAGCTTCACCAAACTCCTGTGGCCTGAGACTAGAAGCCTCACCTTCGATGATCAATCTCTCTAGCTCGAACCCTTTTAATCTGTACAAATTTCGTATATACTGAGATAGATAGATCTATCTATTCCTAGTTTGGTGTCGGCCGGCAGTGAGACGGTGTTGTCGTTCTTATAGAAGGTGATGGAGTTGGAGGGGATGGCGTGGAGGATGCTGATGGAGGGGCTGGGGGTGGACAAGTACTACGAGGATCTAACAAATTCCATGTGGTATTTGCCCCGGTTTGCCGAGTACCAGGCTCCGGGGGCATTTCTTGGAGGGGCTCCAGCAATCTAGCGAGAGATGGGATCGTGAGGTGGGGGGTAGGATTAAAGCAGCGATCGATGCGATGGGGGAAGCGCCACAAAGAGATGGAAGGCAGGAAGGGATTTGGGAAAGGAGGAGCACAGGGAGGAGTAGATGGGATTTTACGAAGATGAGAGGGAGTGGATTGGGATCATGGAAGGGTCGCCAACTTTTAATCGATTTTTCTAAAATTTGGATCTAAATTTAAACGAACAGCTTAAATTTTATCACAGATCTATATTTTAAATATTTTAAATAAAAATTTTAAATAAATTAAATACATTGGACAGATTAAAAAATTTAAATCTAAATTTAATCTATTTAATAAATAAATTAAATAGGTGAATTCATTTATGATCTGAACTCATTTAATCCAAATCCAAATCTGCTTATGGCGGATGGAATGCTGGTCAAGTTGATAGATCAGGTAATATGTTGCCACCCCTATTCGAGTCCCCATTGACGTATAGGATCCATTGCAGAAATTTTTAAATGCTCTTGGATCTCATCAAGGTCAGTTGTTCGATATCCTCGAATCTCATCCAGGACTCTTCCTTGTCTGAAATGGTGCAATCCATGAGAAAGTCAACCAACACTTGGGCTTTTATTGCAAGCTGGGGTTGGAAGCTGATGTCAAATTCTTCAAGCTTAATTGCCTACTTCGCCATGCGCCCAGAAGTGTTGGTCCTTCGGAAGATTGCTTTTAAAGATTGATCGGTTAGGACAAACACCGAATGGGTTTAGTAGGGTTGGAGATGTCGCGCCAAAGTAATGAGCGCATAAATCATCTTTTCGATCTTAGAGTATCTTGTCTCCGCATATCGGAGAATCTTACTCATATAGTAGCCGGCTTTTGGATTCCTTCCTTTGGCTTGGAGAGAAGTAGAGGGGATTCAAGGTACCGCTTAAGATCCTCGAAAGTGGTTCAGCATTCGTCCATCTACTCAAAAGTCTTCATCTATCTCATCGTTTTGAAGGAACGGCGCTTCTCAGTCAGTCTAGAGATAAATCGGCTATGGGTTGAAACTCGACCTTATAGGCTTTGGACTTCCTGCTTGGTGGTCGAGTGCTTTCGAGAAGTGCTTGAATCTTCTTTGTGTTGGCTTCTATCCCTTGTTAGGTCACTAAGAAGCCGAGGAATTTTTCCAATGTGACTCTGAAGATACACTTTTTTGGGTTCAATTCATTTGATACCGCCGCAGTTCGTTGAAGGCTTCCTCTAGGTCGGCAATATGCCAATTTGCTTTCATGCTTTTGAAAAGCATGTCGTTAATGTAGACTTCCATGTTGCAGCCTATTTGATACTTGAACACCTTGTTGATGAGGGATTGTTACATCGCACCTGCATTCTTTAACTCAAATGGTATCATTTTGTAATAATATAAATATTTGTCAGTTATGAATATGATCATCTCCCCATCCTCAGGTACCATCCAAATCTGGTTGTACCCCAAGCAGGCGTCCATGAAGCTCAATAGTCGATTTCCCGATGTGGCATCAATGAGTTGGTCAATCCTTCGGATGAAGAAACTAGTCTAGGGTTTCAAGGTTAGATTTTAAAACCTTTTTGAAACTATGCAGCGGAAACATGAATTAATCATATTAATTCATAATTAAACAAGAAAAACCCTAGATCTAGGATCTTATTACATGATTAAAGCATGATATTAAATCAAAAATTAAAACATGAGAATAATTCATGTTGATCATATCAATATAAAAACTGTTTTATGCTAGATCAAATCTAGATAGAAGAAAGATGATCATATCATCCATACTTTTGCAAATCGAGTTCTCTAACTCACTGATCAGGGCCTGAGATTGTCGTTCCGAGCTGCACACGCATCCAACTTTTACAAGTTGTCCACACGAGCCCTCTTTCGCTGATCAGAAGTTCGATGTCCAAAAATCAGCATAGTTATTTATATAAATAAAAAAATATTTATCGATGCTAATTTAGCATAGAAAATTAGTCTTATTGCCTACATTGATTTAGCATCAATAAATTATTTATATAAATAAAAAAATTATTAAAAAAATTATTGATGCTAATTTAGCGTAGAAAATAAGACTAATTATCTATGCAAAAAATAAGCATAGGCAATTAGTCTTATTGCTTATGTTATTTTAGCATTGATAAATTATTTATAAAAATAAAAAATTAATTAAAAAAATATTTATCAATGCTAATTTAGCATAAGAAATAAGTCTAATTACCTACGCAATATGCAAGAGTAGAAAATTAGTCTTATTACCTATGCTGATTTAGCATCAATAAATTTTTTATATAAATAAAAAAATTAAAAAAAAATTTAATCGATGCTAATTTAGCATAGAAAATAAGATTAATTACCTATACAAGAAATAAGCATAGGCAATTAGTCTTATTATCTATGCGGCAATTAGTCTTATTGTCTACGCTAATTTAGCATCAAAAAATTATTTATAAAAATAAAAAAAATAAAAAAATATTTGTCGATGCTAATTTAGCATAGGCAATAAGCCTAATTATCTACGCAATATGTAAGCAAAGAAAATTAATCTTATTGCTTATGCTAATTTAGCATCAGTAAATTATTTATATAAATAAAAAATTAATAAAAAAATTTATCAATGCTAATTTAGCATAGAAAATAAGACTAATTACCTACGCAAGAAATAAGCATAGGCAATTAGTCTTATTTTTTAGGCTAATTTAGCATCGATAAATTATTTATAAAAATAAAAAAATTTAATAAAATAGATAAATATTTATCAATGCTAATTTAGCACAGGCAATAAATCTAATTATCTACATAAGATATAAGCACAAGTAATTAGTCTTATTGCCTACGTAAATTTAGCATCGACAAATGTTTGTCAAAAATTAAAAAATTAAGACCATCCATTATCGACACTTTGATTTAAATACTGATACTGTCGTTATGTCACTAATTATATTTTATGATGCTTTATCTATAGTGCAGCTAATTATGCCAATTTTATTGATGTTTAACTTTTTGCGTAGCTATTTGTGCACTTTACCTATGCAAAATTTTTCGTAGGTAAATTTTGCATCGGTAAAACCTCTATTTCTTATAGTGATTATGCAAACTCGATGTAATTTCTCCTTCAATTATTGAAAATTCTCTTTTAGATCCTTCTCAATCAATCTTGTTGAGTTTTGAATCATATGATGTTTGGCATGGAAGTCTAGGACATGCAAATTTCAAATTTGTCCATAAGATTTTCAATCTTGATCCTATTATGAAATTCAAGATTAGTCATAAAATTTGGTATGAGATTTGTGCTCAATCCAAACAAACTCAGAAACCTTTTAAATCCAACCCTTAAAGAAATACTCAACTCTTTTTACCAAAAAAAAAAAGAAATACTCAACTCCTTGAATTAATTCATCATGATATTTATGATTCTTATGAAAATCCAACATGTTGAGATAGTTGTTATCTTGTGACCTTTATTAATAACTTCTCTAGGTATTACTATTTCTATCTCTTGAAGACTAGAGATGGAGTCTTTAATAAGTTTAAAGTTTTCAAAACTGAGTCAAAAAGTCAAATTGAAAAGAAAATTAAAATCCTAAGGTCTAATAAAAGAGGTGAATATACATCAAATGAATTAGCTATATTCTATGAAGAATACGGTGTAATTTATGAAGTCACTACTCCTTACTATCCTCAATCCAATGGTATTGCTAAACAAAAGAACAGAACTCTATTGGACATAATTAATATCATTATCATAAATTTTGATGTTCCGAAAAATATATGGGGTTATGCTCTTTTGACTTTTGCTTTTATCCTTAATAGGATTCCATCAAATCATGAAGAGAAGACTAACTATGATTATTGGAAGGGACATGCACCAAAGATGAGTTCTAAGTCTCGAGTTCTTAGCGAAGGTTAGTTGTACTTCCTGAGTCTAATAGAAATAAAATAGTTTCTAAAATAGTCTAGTAATACCTATCGTTCTCTTATTACTCATTTAGAATTTAGTGATATACTCACTAATTCCATAATTAAATCTATAGATGCAACCTTCCTTGAAAATGTCCCCTTTCATGACTTGAATCCCTTTAACATCTAAATATGTCTTTTATTTCTTGCCTAGTTCAACTTTGATTAATAGTTCTCTAATCTCTAATGAACCTGGATCAAACCAAGTTGATCTTCCTTCTTGGCCTAGAAGGAGCAAAATGGTTAGGATTGAAAAGAACTAGGGTGAAGGTTTTTTTAGCTTCTTAATTGAGGACATCTCTACCACATACTAGAAAGCTATGGGATCTCCTGATGCATCCTTCTGAAAGAAGGTAATTAATAATGAGATTAAATCTATTATTGAAAATAATGCTTGGATTCTTACTAAGATTTGCCTCTCGAAAATAAACCTTTAGGTCATAAATAGATCTTTAGAAAGAAATTGAGGGTTGATAGATTAGTGAAAGAGAATAAGGCATTGCTTATAATCCAAGATTTTGGGCAAAAAATTAGTTTTGATTTTCTTTTATATTTGTGTGCCTATTGCTAACATCATTACTATCGGTGTCCTTCTTACTCTTGCTTCCATCCATAAAATCTTTGTGTATTAAATGCATGTGAAGATAGCTTTTCTCTATGGTGATCTTGATAAGGAAATCTATATGTCTCAACCTTAAAGCTTTATAGTACTAGGTCATGAGCATAAAGTATACAAGTTTATTAGGTCCCTGTATGGACTAAAGCAAGCATTTAAATAATGGCATGAGAAATTCGATAATATTATTCTTTCATATGGTTTCCAAATCTATTAATCTGACAACTACCTCTATCATAAATGCTTTGATGATTGATACGTTCTTCTTTGCCCTTGTATCGATGTATATTAATTCTATCTACTACTATGATCTAATTAATGATGTCAAAAAATTTCTTTCTCATCATTTTGACATAAAGAATTTAGGTAAAGCTAATCTAATCCTTGGCATGAAGATCATTCAGTCCCCAGATTTTATCTCTCCATCTCAATCTCATTATACCCAATTATTGATAGATAAATTTGGTTATTCCAACTTTCCTCCAGTTTCTACTCATTTTGATCCTTCAATCCAACTCTTAAAGAACTTTGATGAACCTGTGAATCCAAAAAGATATGCTCAAATCATTGGATCTCTTATATATATCTCAAATCTTCCTAGTTCTGATATTACTCATGCTATTTTTAGACTTAGTCACTATATTGGTCATCCTAGTAGGATTCATTAGATTGCTCTAAAAAGATCCTCTCAGTATCTTAAAGGTATTATTTCATATTATCTTAGATTTATTGGCTATCCAGCAATATTGTATGGGTACAGTGCTGCCAACAAGATTTTTGATTCATCTGATGTTAAATCCACTTCTGACTACATATTCCATCTTGGTGGTAGTGTTGTTTCTTAAAAATCAGCTAAACAAACCATACTAGTTAGAAGTACAATGGAAGCTAAACTTGTTGCTCTTGATTCAATCTATTGTAAAATCAAATGGCTTAAAGATTAATAGAAATTCCTTTGATTTCATTTCCTATTCCTTTTTTTTCGATCCATGATGACTTTGGAGCTGTAATTGATTTTTTCAAGAAGAAACTTGTAAATTCAAAATTAAGCAAACATATAAAAATGAGAAAAAAATCTATGAAAAAATAAAAAACCCATGGTATTATTTCATTATCTCATTTGAAAATTGATAATAATCTTACCAATTATCTTATTAAAAGCATATATAGGATTAAGGTCTTAGAGTCATTGAGGGAGATGAGACTTAGCCTATATTGGGCCTTCCAATAGTGCAAACCCAACCTCTAAGATAGGAACTAGATCCCTTGAAGAAGGTTTATTGTGATAATAATAAGCTAATTAATTGGCCAAGAAGCACATATTATTATATATCTATAGAAGTCTCAACTCCATCCTATCCCTTTGGTGATCAATGCTTCTATGTAGAGATTAAAGAAGAGCATAGCTCTAAATAAGACTCAAAAAATATTTTCCTCAAAATGTGACTCTATACACTTCCCTTAGCAGGCTCACCTATATGAGAGCTTCTATATGCAGCCGCTAATAGAGAACATGGGCAATCCCTAAATGCTATCACAAATAATAAGATACTTGCGTATGACTAAGAACATGCAACCTCGTGATAAGTCTATCTATACTATGCGTGTGGTAGTGATAGTCTAGGTCAAAAGAATGTAGTTCAAGATTTAATTCACTCTGATTTCTTTAGAAGAAAATTATCTACAATAAATGAGGTTAAAATACTATCACACTCCGAATCCAGCACTTAGATCGGATATGTGATGGCATACACACTTCTTAAGATAAAATCCTAAAGAATATGCAAGGTCTTAAAATTTACTACAATCTCAAGATCCCATGAATACTATTGATCTCAATTCATAACAAATATCTTATTTTAATAAATATCAAATCTTATACAATGTTCAAAACTCAATCATCTAACTATTATTGATGATGCTTTATCTAATCAATTATAATTTTAATTTCTTCAATCATTCGACCAAGTATTAATAACACTCTATCTACTCATCCATTCATCCATGAACCCAACTATAACTAATCATAAATATCTTGCAACTCTGAAAAAGAAAGAAAAGGAGGTTGTGAGCTTTATAGCCTTGTAAGAATTTTCACACACTCACACCAATTAATAATAATTTAAAAGTAAGATATAAATAGTATCAAAGAAAAAATATAAATCATGAAATCTCATGTCAAGTATCTAGTATAACTTAATATCAATATATATAAAAACATGCATTGTATTCCATCAAATATCCATATTTTTTAAAACTAATATACTATACATATGTCGTTAAGTAAAACTCTTTTTACTTATGATTTCATTTTTTATCATCCATATCTCATTAATCATGTTTCTAATCAATTAACAGTTATCTTTAGGATTTCAGACTAATTACGATCACGATTCAGCCTGTGACTAATAAATTATAAATCATGCATTGGCCCATGGTGGCAATCAAAATAACTATACTTCAATTCGTATTGGCAAACAGAATATCCGTGCTTTAGTCTACAATGGCGATCCATAATAACTGCGCTTCAATCTGCAATAGCAAAATAGAATAGCCTACAGTGATAAACCAAGATATCTATGCTTCGACCTGCAGTGACAAACCAAGATATCCGTGCTTCGACCTGTAGTAGCACACTAGAGTATTATAATTCGGCCCATAATTGACAATCCAAGATAATATGATTCGATCCATGATCGACAATCCATATCATGGCTAGTCCAAATCCTCTTACATATTCAACAGTTCTTTTAATAATTTATATAATATTCTTGTTTAATTTTAAAATATCCGATATCATATTTTCAATAATCAAAATAGTCAACATGTGATACATACATAATATAGAATCATATATCCAAATAAAATCAAAATCATCATATATGGTATAAATATATATATATATATAAGTGATTATATAAGGAGATTTTTATCTCTATCAATCTCAAACTCAAGTATAGCTATTAATAAACCTCTTGGTCTATAAACTTGAAGATCAAACTATTTTTGCTCGACACCTTGTATAGATAATTGCATCTCTACATAATCAAGATCAAACATAAAAACATAAAAATTGATTTGAAAACCCTCTGCTAGTTCATAGGATTTCTAGAGAGAGAAATTTATGAAGAGAGAGAATCAATATATCGAAAAAAATTTAGAGAGAGAAAGAAGAGAGAGAAACTTATAGGGAGAGAAAGTGGAGAGACAAGGTGGAGAGAGAAGAGAGGAAAGAGAGAGAGAGAGAAACACTTTCTTCTTCTTTTTTTTTTTTTTTTTTTTTCTTTTTCTTTTATTTTTTTCTTCGCTTTCTCTCGTTTTCTTCTTCCTTCTTGTTTATGGAAAATAGAGGAGGGGAACCATATAAGGCCAGCCATATCCATGATAGCGACCATAACTGGCGGCAATGGTGGCTCTAGTCTGTAGCAGTCTGAGCACGATCACGTCTGATAATGGTGACTCGTGCAGTGGAAGAAAAAAAGAAGAAAATATATAGGAGAATCCTAATTTCAAAGGAAATTCGGCAACTTGTCAGGCATATACTGATCGCCAGAAATAACTAGGGGATGCAAAGAAGATTGAGATGGATCCGGGACTCTCTTACCTCGACTCTGATAGTGCATCAATGATGAATTATGGAGCACAATCTTTGGAGAACTAAAGAAATCTGATTGATTTTGTCTGGCAATCACGATCCAGGAGTGATTCACCTAAAACGGGAGGGGAGAGATTTTATAAAAAAAGATCTTGGGCTTCAATGAGCTCTAGAATCCTAATCCCAACCGGATTAGAAGAGAGAAGTTAGAAGTCCTCTTTTGTTGGGCTTTTCTTCTTCTTTTTTTTTAATTTTTAATATTTGTGAGAAAATTGGGTCTTTATAAATACTTCACTCATTGCAAAGTATAAATACTTAGCAATAAAATAATTATTATTAAAAATTTTAAAATAATAATTATTATTTATCTTATAAAAATTTTGAGTTTTAAGGGGATTGTTAGAATTTTAAAGGAAAAACTTAAAATTTTCTTCCCTCTAAAAATTTCCTAAAGCTTTTTTTTCATGATTTTAATCCCATATTGAAAAAGGACACTTATATCATTGTGTTTATATATCTTCTTCTCATGTCCACCTTTGGTTAGGCCTCGGAGGAAAGGAGGTTTTACACCGTATACATGAGCATCGGCCTAGCTCTACTTGGCTCGTACGCAACCACGGAAGTGGCGCGAATGATGATATTTAATTTATTTTATTTTTCTTTCTTTCTTTTTTTTTTTATCTGCCCTTTCCCAAGCAATCGTTATCTTATCTCACCAATTGCTTCCTTTTATGGTCAACAGATCAGATGACCATTTAGACGTGCCAACTTGTGGTCTATATAAAGCCACGACATCTATCTTCTTGAAGCAAAAAAAAACAGCAAGCTATTTTTCTTCTCTCTAATGTTTTATCGCTTTTTCTTTCTCCTACTCTTTCTTTCTTGTTGTGTTAAAGAAGATCTGTCAACCGCAAGGGCATCCCAATTATATCTTGATGCAAAATTTTTAATAACACTGGCCTGAGAGTTAAAAATTTATCTTAAGATAGTGCCTATTATGCTTCTGAATATTTTCTTTCACGTCAATTAACGGGCCAAACCAATCAAACCCTATGTACGTCAATTTATTCATCTTAGTGCGGGCACGTGGCCCACTCGGCCGTGCGGCCCGGCAAGCAGGACGGGCGTGCATGGCCCAAGCAGGCGCGCCGACCCCACAAGCGCGCAACCTGGTCCCTTACGGTCGTCCCTCCCTCTCGTGCGTGAACGCGCGCGCAATGCGCACATGCGGTCCACACCACATGGCGGACCCGCAGCGCCAAATTTTCACGCGGCGCACGAAGGTGTTTTCGTCATTTCCAGCGGGGGAAGGCGTGCGGGATTGATTCGGAGGTCTACGTGCGGCACACAGCTACAGGCACGCGATCGAACGGCCAAGAAAGATTGCGGTCGTGATGGGCTTGATCCAACGGATTTTTTAACGGCGATCTAGATGCGATCGGATGGCTATAAGTTATTCAAGGTTTAATTAGAATTTAGAATTCCAATTTTGACACGATTTAGAGTAGTTTTTTTGTTATAAAATAGCCTATGGACTGAGGGACCTGGGCAGAACGTAGAGGTTGCTGACAGAGCATCAAGGACTCTTCCAAGAGGGAGAAGAGGGTTTTTCTAGGAGAGAGAAAAGAGATCTTTTCCAACAGAGAAGAGAGAGGAAGTAAAAAAGAGAGAAAAGATAGGGATTCTTCTTATAAGAAGGTAAGGGTTCTTCTTGTATGCAATCTAGGAGATCACCAGGTGAGTGAGTTACCTCAAGGTAGGATTTTTTTCTTTCTATTTGGGGTTTCTCTTGCATTCAGAGGAGAGAGAAAAGAGTGATTTTTTTATTTATCTCCTATAAACTTCTTGTTTTTAATGAATAAATTATTCTGTGTGGGCATAGACTAGGAGCAAAAAACTCCGAACCACGTGAATTTTTTGTGTTTGGACTTATGAGTTTTATTTTTTCTTCTTTCATCCATAATTTTTATATCCGTTATGCATCGCTCCGGAACACTCTGCTCGATCGATCCTTAACGACTAGTATCAGAGCAAGATTTAGGTTCGAATGAAAGAGTGGGAGCGATGGCGAGAAAAGAAGGAAAAGTCAAGATCGATAAGTTTGATGGAAAAGACTTCAAGTTTTGGAAGATGCAGATCGAGAATTATCTATATCAGAAGAAGCTCCATCTATCTCTTGAAGAAAAAAATCTGAAGACATGTCACAAGCAAAGTGGGAATTGTTGGACCGTCAAGCTTTAGGAATTATCAGACTAACGTTGGATAGGAACGTTGCATTCAACATCCTGAAGGAGAAGACGACGATTAATTTGATGAAGGCTCTAACCAACATGTACGAGAAGCCTTCGACCTCCAACAAGGTATACTTTATGCATCATCTGTTTAATTTGAAAATGCTTGAAGATGCATTTGTTACTGATCACATCAATGAATTTAATCTGATTACTGATTTATTAAGCTCTATTGATATTAGTTTTGAGGATGAGATTCTTTCTTTAATTTTACTATCCTCTTTGCCCGAGAGTTGGGGTGCCACCATGACCGTTGTAAGTAGTTCTTGTGGCACAAGCAAGCTAAAATTCGAAGAGATTCGAAATCTAATTCTCAGTGAAGATAACAGAAGGAGAGAATCTAAAAAAAATTCTAATTCTGCCTTGATTATTCAAAAAAATAGAGAAAGAACTATACAATCTAAGCAAAGAAGTCAATCGAGATCAAAAGATGGTTGTTGGTACTGTGGCAAGAAAGAGCACACCAGAAAGAGCTGCTGGGCAAGAAAGGAGAAAGGATAAAATGATGAATCCATCAATGCAGCAATAGAGGCAATAGCTGATGCCCTAGTCCTCAATGTGGATAGTCTGGTGGAGTCATAGATTCTAGACTTCGGAGCTTCATTTCACTCTACCTTATAGAAAGAGTGTATGATAAATTACACTACCAAAAATTTCAAAAAGATTCATCTCGGTGATGGTGAATCATTGGATATTATGGAGAAAGGATAATGTGTACATAAAGATGCCAAATCAATCGGTATGGAAGCTCAAGAATGTCAAACATGTCCCAGGATTGAAGAGGATTTCAATTTCGGTAGGGCAGCTGGATGAGGAAGGGTATGGTATAATGTTTGCTAGTGGCTTTTGAAAGATCACCAAAGGTGCTATGGTAATAGCACGAGGCAAAAGATTGGGTACTCTCTACATGACCAAAAGCATCAGAGATCCGGTGATTAGAAAATTAGGACCATGTAGGATCTTAATTAGCCTCCAAAGTTAGTTGAGTGGAGGTGCTGCACAGAATGCTAACATATTTTTTAAAAGTTTATTTTTTCTATTTCAGATGGATGCATGTTTGGATATCTTAGTCTCCAAATAGAAGAGTTGTTGGATGGTGAAGTTTAATCCACCCATAAGAGGAGCCTAAGAATCAACAAGCCTAGAAAAAAGCCCAAAGAAAAAGCCCAAGAAAAAAAAAAGGAAGAAAAAAGAAAAAGAGTTGGCGGGCCTGGCCCGCTAGCCGGCACGACCTAGCGCCAGCAGCCCCAGCTTGGCACGGGCATGCGGCCCACTCAGGCCGCTCGGCAGGTGGGATGGGCACGCGGCCCATGCAGGTGCACACAGCCCAAGCAAGCGCACGACCCCATAGGCGCACAACCCAGCCCCTTACAATCGTCCCTCCCTCCCGGGTGCGTTTGTGCGCACACGGTCCATGCCGCATGGCAGACCCACGGCACCATGTGGAAGACATAGACCCCTAAGGGGTCTACCAAATTTTCACACAGCGCACGAGGGTGTTTTCATCATTTCTAGTGGGAGCAGGTGCACGGGATTGGTTCGAGGCTTTGTGAACGTGGTCTACGCACGGCACACAGCTATAGGCGCACAATCGAATGGCCAAGAAAGATTACGGTCATGATGGGCTTGATCCAATGGATTTTTTAATGGTGATCTAGATGCGATCGAATGGCCAAAAGTTATTCAAAGTTTAATTAGGATTCAGAACTCCAATTTTGACACGATCTGGAGTAGTTTTTTGGCTATAAAATAGCCTGTGGACCGAGGAACCTGGGCAGAACGTTGAGGTCGTAGACAGAGCATCTAGGACTCCTCTAAAAGAGAGAAGAGAGCTTTTCTAAGAAAGAGAAAAGAGATTTTTTCTAAAGAAATTTTTTCTAAGAAAAAAAGAAAGAGAAAGAGAGAAAGAAAGAGAAGATAAAAGTTCTTATAAGAAGGCAAAAATTCTTTTCATGTGTAATTTAGAAGATCACCAGATGAGCAAATCATCTTTAGATAAAATTTTCTTCTTCATATTTGAAATTACTCTTGCATTTAGAGGAGAGAGAAAAGAGTAATTTTTTTATCTCTTGTAAACTTTCTATTTTTAGTAAATAAATTATTCTATGCGAACGTAAACTAGAAATAAAAAATTTTGAAATTTCTATTGAACTTACGAGTTTTATTTTTTCTTCTATCATCCATAATTTTCATATCCACTACATATTACTCCTACGTATTACTCTGGAACACTCCGCCCTATCGATCCTTAACAAATATCTAGATCCCATAGGCCATATTGACATTTAATAAAAGATAATAAAAGAACAGAAACATCAAAGAAGTATTAAAGCCACCAAACTCAGCCTCATAATGATGTTAAAATCAATTGAACCAACATTATCCTTTTTTCTTTTCTTTTCTTTTTTTTCTTGAGAAAAAGGGACATAAATCCATCCAAGTTTCATCGAGCTAACAGAAAATTAGGACTGAGGTCAGTCCTTATAGACCACTACATCAAATAAAACGAGTTCCGACAGATTGAAGCCGCTCGCTACAGCAACAAACAATAATTTTTGAGAAGAATTAATTGAGGAAGGCCCAACTAAAATTTATTAAGGAGCACACAAGACAGTAACCGAGAACATCCTTCATAGACTAAATCAAACAAGTTCTTTTTCTGTAGCAAGTACATCCAACAATCTATATTCTATACAGCATTTCGTGCACATTTGCTCCGTTCTGCATTGCAACATGAGGGAAGTAGATCAGAGAGGCCTGCTAGAAATCCACCTTTGGAGCATAGCCAAACATTCCTCAGGTTTGTACTCTGGAGCTGTGTGACCAGCACCCTAGATAAACAAACAAAATAACTCTGAATAAAAACTCTCTTCCTGAGAGACATGATTTTTTTGGCTACAAGAGACAAATGATTTTTATTATAAAAAAATAAAATAAAATAAAAACCTTACCCTTACAGTTGTGAATGTCAAATTGTTGGAATATGTTGTTGTGTACCTAAGAAACCAACAAGACAGAGCCCAATCAGACCGAACTCATGGTACGATCTAAATAATAGAGAAGAAGATGAGATCACGTAAGAGTTCTGACACTAGCTAGAAGCTCACCCGGCAACTTGACCTCCAACATGCCATGATCTCCACTCATCCACAACAGAGAAGTTGAGAGATCTAATCCATGCTTGTGTGCCCAGAAAAGGTATCATCAAGTCATGATCCCCACTATGTGAACGAAAAGGCCATGTGAGACATTAGAGAGTTCAGCATGATACCATAATTACGACAGATGATGACAACGATAAGAGTATGCTTAGGGGTTCACCTGTATATGAGAGCACGATAACCTTTACTGGTAAGGCTAAGATGATAATTTATATTATTTGGGATGTCTTTTGTATAAGTTAAGTCATGATTACACCTCTGCCATTCTGTCACTGTTCCCTGCTTCATGTCATTATCGTTAGGGGTTAGATTTCTGGTGATAATCACTAGAAGCCATAAAAATTGAAGAACAAGCAATGGGCCTTCATAAACATTAAGGTAGAAGACAACCTCTAACTACTGGGTGTCCTAACTACCTACCTTTTCTCTACCTTCTTTTAACCTTTTATTTTGAATACTATTCAATATTCTGCCAATCATGAACAAAAGTGATGGCAGGTTCCCATCAAAACAGAAAAAAAGAACCTAATTGGCACGTAGGGTAACATATCTTCCACATAAAACCAATGTTGAAGAGGATGGCATAAATGCAACAAGTCATGAAAGGATACATTTATATTATTGAACATATAATTAGAGATACGTGCTTGTTTTCTCCAACATTTTTCGTTTTTCCCTCATAATTCAACATGCATGATCCCTCAAAAAATAATTGACATGTGTGCCTTTTTTATGCTATGGACTTCCCACTGTTATAGGCTACAAATTTCTCATGATTGAGAATAAAAACTATCATATCCCAATGACATGCGTACCAAAATTTTTAAGTCATTAGCTTCAGATGAAATCCGAGCTTTGTCGTCGAAAAGTCACCGAGGTGTTACTTCTTCTCGGTAGAATTTGTAAGTCGCAATTGTATGCTGCCTAATGAAGAATTCCAAGGTCTATTCCAAACTGACTATTTGGCTGCATTATCTCCAAGTCATTTTTGTCGGTTAATTTGACCTCCCAATTTGTCATCGGAACATTTTCGAGATATTTACTCGTGGAGGTCCTGACTTGGGTCAGGATAGCTCCTTGTGCTCCATGTCATGCCAAACAGTATTTTGGAGGTCTCAATCGGCGTCGAGATATCTTCGAGAAATTTGGAGGTCTAAACTTGGGTCAGGGTAACTCCTTATTGTCAGCGCCTTGCCGACTACTATTTCTAAGGTCTCAGCCTAAGCAAAGATATTTCCGAGAGATCGGTCCACCAATCCAATCATCGGGATTTAGATGATTGTCCGAATATCCCATGATTGTCGTTGTCCTCGGTGCCCTGCCCAACATATCCTCAGAGGTCTCAGCTGGAGCTGAGATATCTTTAGAAAATTGGTCTGTCGATTCAGTCGTTAGGGTTCAAACGATTATCCAGTCGTCATATTGGGTGCTTTGCCACGTACATTTTCAAAGGTCTTGGCTAGAGCTAAGATATCTTTGGGAGATCATGCATTGAAGGATTGTTCTCCCTATGGCATTTAATGCCTGGTGCTTCCTAATAACGATGTGGAGGTGCAGACCAGGCCTCTGTGAGTTGCAGTAGTCTATGAGGAGGAGTGGCCTATAAGGCCTCTCATATGGTGACACCTATCGCACTATTAGAGGGGGTAGTTGGAGGTGCCCAAGTCTGGTCCTATAAATAGAATTCCATTTGCTTGAGCTTGGTATCCCTTTCGCAATGTTGTGATGGAGTTGCCCCCTCTGTCTCTATGGGATCGTCAATATCTTCCTTTGTCTAGGGAAGTTTTCTCCAACTTCCGATCAGCTACCGAATATCTCCAAGGAATGCACCATCGAGCAATCCGATTTGGTATAGGAGGTATTGGAAAAAACCCACTACTTTGGCCTCAAAGTTGCAGTGGTGGGCGTCGTGGGCTGCTTCAACATCGTACTCCATAGATGGATCTTAATCCTTTCTAGAGGACAGTTTTGCCCTATGACAAATCTTGCTTTCCGACCCTCCTTGGAGGTGCATCATGAAGGCAAGTGGGCTTCTGAGAATGGAAGGGCCCACATCGTCGTTGACGTCTTGTTGAGGAGAGCCAATGTATGCTACAAGATGGGGAGTTCCACACCCTTCGTTAGAGATCGCATCATTTTGATGTCCGACTCGAGCTTGTCTTTCTTTCTTTTTATTGTAATGGATTTCATCCAATATAAGTCATTTTGTAATAAGATTGTACAGACCTTTTGAATAAAATGTTCCTTCATTATGTCAATCCAATGTCAGTACCATGTTGTTATTCTTCCACTCCAAGAGGTCTCCTACGAGGAGCCGTTCAAGGTCAATCCAAAGTTGATTCACATAGGCCTCCGCTCAACTTGTCCATGGACGAGGAGCACCAAGTGGCCGTGTAGGGTTCCCAGAGGGTTGGCCCCCTTCATCGTCGTCTTCGATCTAGATCGGATTCTCTAGTTGGCCATTTTAACAAGAAATCTATACAAATTTGGAGAAGAAAATTTTCATTAATGAGATCGAAGTGGTTGTACTACTTACTGATAATACATCCAAAGGTTTTCAGAGTACCATGTTTGAGGAATCTGAGTGCCGTTGAGGGTCTCTAGTTTATATGCTCCAGGTTAGATGACTTTTGTAATCCAGTATGGTCCTAGTTTGGAGCTAACTTGCCCTATTCCATGGGTTTGGGCACTTCTGCTCATCTCAGGATGAGATCTTCAGTTTGGAAGGGCTTGGTCTTGACTGGAGCATTGCAATAGCGGGCTACTCATTGTTGATACGAGGCCGTTCTGATCCAAGTTCTTTCTCTTATTTCTTCAAAGAAATCCAGATTTGCTCGAAGCTGACTAAGGTTCTACTCATCGTAAAGCTCGTTTCTGGCCGACAGTATTCCAATCTTGATAGGAATAACCATCTCGGCTCCAAAGCCAAGGTTGAAGGGAGTTTTAGCCATTGCTATCCAAGGCATTGTCCGATATGCCCATAGGATATTGTAGAATTCTTCTACCTATATTTCCTTTGCCTAGCTGAAACTGGTCTTCAACCCTTGCAGGATTATATGATTGGTCACCTCGGCTTCACCATTAGACTGTGAGTGCCCTACCGAAGTGAGCCCATAACCAATGTAAAGCTCCAAGCAAAAGTCCTTGAGCTTCTGATTGTCGAATTGGCGCCCATTGTCGATGATGATGGCTCGAGGAAGTTCAGACCAATAGATGATCAACTTACACACGAAATCCCGTGCTTTTCCCTTGGTTATTTGTGCCAAGGGTAAGGCTTCGACCTATTTGGTGTAGTCGATCACTACGATCAAAAATTTTCTGTCTGGTTGTTTGCAGGAATGGTCCAAGGATATTAATTCCCTACATGGCAAAAGGATAAGGAGCAATAATTGATATGAGCTCGATCGTTAGCCTTCTTTGGATGTTGGCATACTTCTGACATTGCTCACATTCCTGACGAGCTCGATTGCCTCCTTCTGTAAGGTCGACCAGTAGTATCCTTGTCAAATGAGCTTATAGGCTAGCGACCTACCCCTCAAGTGATTGCCATAAATGCCTTTGTGCACTTCTCGAAGGCATAGTCGGCCTCGGAGGGATGAAGACAATGGAGTGGAGGTAGGAAAAAAAGACTTCTTATAGAGTCTCCCATCGAGGATCACATACCACGGTGCTTATCGCTTGATCCCGTGAGCCCAAATAGGGTCAGAGGGCAATTTCCTCTTAACCAAATAGTCGATGATGGGATTCCATCCAGCTCAGCTCATGTTCGATCTAAAATACCATGGGCTCCTTGATACTCTGAGTCTATAGGTGCTCAACAAAGACTCACTTATTATGGTCAGTCAGACCTAAGATGGCAAGATGAGAGAGGGCATCAGCTCGAACATTTTTCGATTTGGAAAATTGTTGGACCTCTAAAGTCCTAAAAACTACTGACATCTCCCTAACTTTTAGCAAATATCGCACCATCATTGGGCCTCGGGCTTCATACTTGCCTCGGATTTGTCCATAGACAAGTTGCGAGTCAGTAAAGACTTTGATGTCCTTCATCCTAAGTTTCTTCATGAGTTAAAGTCCGATAATTAGGACTTTATACTTAGCCTCATTGTTAGAGGCTTTGGAGTCAAACTGGAGAGCGTACTCCATCACGACTCCATTTGAGCTAGCAAGAATGAGCTCGGCTCTGCATCTTTGTGCGTTCGAGGCCCCACTAATGTGTACGATCCAATGCAAAAAATTTTAAATGCCCTCAGATCTCATCAAGATCGGCTCTTCGACATCCTCGAATCTCATCTAGGACTCTTCCTTGTCTGCATTCCATGAGGAAGTCAGCCAACACTTGGACTTTTATTGCAAGCTGGGGTTGGAAGCTGATGTCAAATTCTCCGAGCTTGATTGCCCACTTCGCCATGCGCCCAAAGGTGTTAGTCCTTCAGAGGATTGCTTTTAAAGATTGATTGATTAAGACAAGCACCGAATGGGCTTAGAAGTAGCGTCGGAGACGTCGTGTAGAAGTAATGAGCGCATAAATCATCTTTTCAACCTAGAGTATCTTGGTTCCGCATATCGAAGAATCTTTCTCATATAGTAGCCGGCTTTTGGATTCCTTCCTTTGCCTTGGAGAGAAGTAGAGGGGATTCAAGGTACCACTTAAGATCCTCGAAAGTGATTCTGCATTTGTCCGTCTACTCAAAGTCTTCATCTGTCTTATCATTTTGAAGAAGGGAAGGCACTTCGTAGCTGATCTAGAGATGAATCGGCTAAGGGCTGAAACTTGACCCGACAAGCTTTGGACTTCCTACTTGGTAGTCGAGTGCTTTAAGTCGAGAAGTGCTTAGATCTTCTTTATGTTGGCTTCTATCCCTCGTTGAGTCACTAAGAAGCCAAGGAATTTTTCTAATGTGACTTTGAAGACACACTTGTTTGGGTTCAACTTCATTTGGTACCACTGCAGTTCATTGAAAGCTTCCTCTAGGTCGGCGATATACCAATCTACTTCCATGCTTTTGGAAAGCATGTTGTCGATGTAGACTTCTATGTTGCGACCTATTTGATACTTGAACACCTTGTTGACGAGGCATTGCTACATTGCACCTGCATTCTTTAAATCCAAAGGTATCATTTTGTAACAATACAAACATTAGTTAGTTATGAAGGTAATCTTCTCCTCGTCCTCAGGTGCCATCCAAATCTGGTTGTACCCCAAGCTGGCATCCATGAAGCTCAATAATCGATGTCCCGAGGTGGCATCGACGAGTTGGTCGATTCTTGAGAGTGGAAAGCTATCCTTTAGGCAAGCTTTATTGAGATCAGTATAGTCGATGCAAATCCTTCACTTGCCATTAGCTTTCTTGACCATGGTGACATCAGAGACCCAATCCGGATATTATGCCTCTCGGATGAATCCTACTGTCATTAGTTTGTTGACCTCTTCGTCAATAGCCTGCTTTCGCTCTGAAGCGAAACTTCTTTTCTTTTGTCATGCTGGTCGATATTCTGGATTCACATTTAACTTATGAACAATAATATCAAAAAGGATACCTAGTATGTCTGATGCCAACCAAGCAAATATGTCCTCATTGGCCCGAAAAAAGATCATCAGCCAATCCTTGTAGTCTTGTGTCAGTTGGGATCCAATCCAAATTGATTTGGTCGGATCATCTCCGAAAGGAAAGGTGATAAGCTCCTTGGCTAGTTCTCCTCAAGATTCTTTTACCTCCTCCTTATGATCTTTAATTAGCAAGGCCTCCATCGGTTTCTTGCCTTTGATAGTGGCGAGAAAGCACTGTCGAGCAAGCATTTGATCTCCTCAAATTTCACCAACTCCACATCGAGTCAGAAATTTAACCATTAAGTAATACGTGAAGATAATTGCTCGGAATACATTGAGTCAAGGTCGTCCTAGGATTGCATTATAGGCAGAAGGCACTCAAATGACACAAAATCAACTGCTCGGTTCACTGTTGTGGTTCCGTTCTGATAGTCACTGGTAGGATGATTTCTCCTACCGTCATGGAGTCTTTTGAGAATCCGACCAGGAGAGTATTCACTTGCCTTAGTCAATCAGTTGGCAAGTTCATTCGTTAGAAGGCATTATAAAATGACATCTGTAGAGCTTCCATTGTCAACAAGAACTCTTTTTACATTATAATTTGTCATCATTATTGAAATGACGACAGCATCATCATGAGAAGTTTGGAACCCTTGAACATCATCATCAGAAAAAGAAAATCAAGTCATCCATCCTCTGCCTCTTCAGACTTCCGACTTGATGTTCTGCCCCCTGCCGCCTTCGAGGCCTGAGATCATGTTGATGACACTAGCCATTAGTCGGTTGTTGTTGTTGTCCTCGTCGAGCTAGTGCCAAGGTGGTTCCTCGAGCTCTTGATTCTACCGCTCATGAACATATTTTCTAAGATAATCTCTTCGAATGAGAGCCTTGATCTCGTCCTTTAGTTAAAGACACTCGTCAGTATCGTGATTGTGGTCATGATGGAAGCGACAATACTTCTGCTTGCTCTACCGAGTTGATAGAGTCTTCATCGGCTGAGGTATCCTTCCCCCTCGATCTCCATAAAGATCTGAGATCAAGGAGTGGTCAACGGGGTGTAGTTATTATAGGCCAAGATGGACTCCTCGGCCTCAAAACTTTTGCTAGTTAGGAGGATTCTACTCTACCTTGGCCTCAAAACTTTTGCTAGTCAGGAGGATTCTGCTTCATCTTGATTCGGATGCGTATCCTTCTATGCACGCTTCTTGTTAAAAGCTTGACCTTCCTCTTGCCAATGCATGATCTGGCCCTCTTCGGCCTGCATGTACTTGTGGACCTGGTAGATGTCTTGTCGAGAGAGTAAATGAGGTGCTCATTATGGAGGCCTCGCTTCAAAGCCAACATGACGACAGCTTCATCCAAGTTGCACACCTCCAACATGGTTGCGTTGAAATACACCATATAGTTGCATAGAAACTCTCTCTTCCTATTGGAGAGAGAAGAGGCTATCCGAAGTCCTCGGTTGGACTTAGCTATTCCCAAGTGAGCAATAAACTAGCATCCGAGTTACTCGAAGGAAGTAATGGACCCTGATTGAAGTTCGAAGTATCAGGTTTGTGCCACCTTCAAGGTTGCAGAGAAAAAAAGGCAAAGAAGGGCATCTAAGGTGCCCTAGAGCGTCATGAGGGCTTTATAGTCCTCCAAGTGATCTAATGAATCGATAGAGCCATCGTATAACTCCACCATTGACATCTTGAACCGACTCAGGATCGGTCCTTGGCAGATGGAGCGGGTGAAGGGTGGCCGAAAACTGAAGCTGAAAGCTGCATCATTCCCTCTTCCGCCCATCTGGACCTTGGCCAGCCAGCGCTCGATCTCATGGACCTACTCGAGGTCCTCCAGGCAAGATCGTTCAAGCTAGAGGGAATAGCCTGATGTCGAGTCTATGCCAGAAGAGGCAGTAGATCATCGGTGTTGTCTGCCATGGACAGACCTACAGTAGGATGGCAATTACCGATTGGCTGATGTCAATCGGCGCATCCTTCAAGGAGGATTTTCCAAGATCGGGGATTAGTCTCGGCGGTTGTGCCAAGATGGCACCGCCTGGGGAGCGAGCTAGCTAAATATTGGGATCTTCCTTGATCTTTTCTTGAAGCGTGGCGATCTTGGAACCAGCAACAAGGGCTGTGGAGGCATTGAAATACAAAGAACTTGCAGCAGAAATTCTGAGCAACAACCTTCTTATAACTTCCCTTTGCTCGTTTTTCCAATCCTTTTAGGATTGTTTAGAGACAAATCACAACTCCTAAAGGGATGTCGAGATCAGAAGCAGCAGCCACAAAGATGG
Organism: Cocos nucifera; assembly: GCA_006176705.1. NCBI lineage: Eukaryota > Viridiplantae > Streptophyta > Magnoliopsida > Arecales > Arecaceae > Cocos > Cocos nucifera. The sequence goes on from QRFJ01000596.1 coordinate 49,340, forward strand.
TTTGGGTGTTCCAAAGTCCTTGATCAACAAGGATTTGGAGATAGGATCTTCTCCTAGTCAAACTAGGAGAAGATGATGGGGGGCGGCAAGGAGTTTCTTTGCTCCTTACTATGGGTGGCAGCTAGGGCTTTTGGGAGAGAGGTAGGATGTGAGAGAGAGAGAGAGGAGAAAGATGATATCAAGGAGAAAAGAGTTCTAATTGATTCATTAACCATCATACCAATTACATGATGTATATATATACACTTGGTCAACATGACCCAAACCCAAAACTCCCCTATGCTAACCCAACATGATTGCACTCACCCAAGCCCAATCACACCCTTGACTTGTGTGCACTCACCCACCTTGGGCTCAATCCTAGCCCAATGATGGATTAGCCCCTCAAGGCCTAAATTACCTGGGCCTCAAGATCCTTAAAGCCCTAAACACTAGACCTCAAGATCGTGAAGGCTGACAGCCTTCACCCTAGGGCCTAAGTTGACCCTGAAGCCCCATGAACAGCTCATGGATCATCAACCTTTGGCCTTTCTCTTAGCCAAATGAGGCTTGGAAGCACCGCATCCTTCAAGGAGGATTCTCCAGGATTAGGGATTAGTTACGATGGCTGTGCCGAGATGGCACCGCCTAGGGAGCGAGCTAAGGGGGTGGCCACTGCTCCATAGCCTGTTGCAGGTGCTGGACAGCATTGGTCAGCACTTGAACCTAGCGGACCAGACCACCAAACTGCCAAGGGTCCGCCATCACGAGCGGCTGTACTGGCTCTGCAAGCCCGTGTGAGGCAGATAGTTGGGTGGCTCCACCTCAGCTTCACCGAGTAGACTGCCAGTAGGAAGCAGCATAGTGGTGTCGAGGCATTCTCTCTCTCCAATTGGATTACCGGGCCCTTCCTCTAGTGCCAAAATATTGCATTAAGGCTCCGGAGGTCGCTCATGTGGCTGAGATATGCCGGCCCCAAGGACCAGGATGCCAAAGTGTACCTACAAGAGAAGTCCACATACGTCGGGGGTTCTTCAGTGGGAGACCCTCCGATGCCTAAGTCAGCCGAAGCTTGAGCACTGTAGAAAAGAGAGGGAGAGAGAATATGCAAGCTTGGTGTAGCTTACCTTTTCTTGGCTTACCTCGAGGGTCCCTTTATTACCTCTTATATAGAAGGATATCGGATTTTGTTATGTCCTAGTCTAATAGGTTGTTAGAATAGAGAATCCAGATTGTTAGACATAGGTGTTTGTTATGCCCACATTCTGAGAGTTTGTTGGAAGATTCCAACCAATTGTCCACGTGGCCAAATAGGCTGGTAACTCGAGGTTGGCATGCAACCGAAGTGTCATCCTAGATGTATCCGTATCAGCATTGATCATAGAATTTTATTCCTATCGTTAGAGAACTTCCGACCTGGAGGTTGGGTCTGACCCGAGCTAAGGGTCGAATGAGAGATGATGAAATCACTTCATCCTAACTCTCCATCCCGACCGTGATAAATCGTTGACTAAAGTCACCAGTGGTGTCATCGGGTCAGCGGTCATATGTCGGTGTCCTTAGTACTGCAGCCGATTAGGAGTGAATATCCAAGGATGAGTCCCAAGGATCATGGTCGAGATGGCATAACTCCATAACAAGAGATGTTGATTAATTATATAGGCCATTTTTCCTGCTTTCTTTGAAGATGACATCAAGCTGCTTGTGCATGTAGGGAATTTGATCTCTTACCTGGCTTAGCAAGGCTGTACAAACCATATTCATAACTTTATAATCTCTTTGATTAGTAAAAAGTAATGCATGACAAAAGTCTATGTAACTTTTGGCTTTGGATTACGCTACATTTACAAGTATTGTGCTAAAAATAGTAAATGTTACTCTTAATCTTTCTACTCAAGGCTCTTTTTCTAGGAATATATATGGCTAAAACTTCTAGCTTTTACTTCTGCTCTCACTTTCTGTAGGTTCATGAATATTTTCTAGGGATGTGGGTGTTACAATCTCAGTGGTAAGGAAGATGTGATGGATATATTTGCAACTAAAACCACATGTTTATGCCCAGCCTCAGTAGAAACTAATGATCATCTTCTTCTTAAGTGTCAAGTTCAGACACTAGGATGTCATGGCGAGATGGACTTGTTAGTAGAATTTTGAGATGGGTGAGTTTGATTGCTCTCGGTGGCTTTCAAATAATGAAGACAGTTTCAATTATCATGGAGAAGATAATGTGGAAGCAGTGTTTGATCTTTAGGTTTGAACCAAACATTAGCAGCTCTATATGAAAAGACAGAAATGACCAGCACATAGGCAGTGGGTTTGGGTCTATTGAATTTGAATGCGATCATCTTTCTTGGGATACAAATAACCACATTTAACTTATTTGTCCTTCTATCTTTTGATAAATAGACTACAAATTACAGATATGCTCAACAAAATTACACTAGCTGATTTGCTGCTTTATGAAAATTCTTGATTTTTTCTGCCTGTATTGCATGGATACAGGTGTCTAGCACACATTATTGAGTTCTCCATTTTTAAAATTCTGGAAGAATATGGCACAAAATATTGAATCCAATGTTATGTTTCATATTTTTGTAATATTATAACTTTGATTTTACTCTACAGATCATTTCGACGCACAAAAGCTAAAAAGCTTGAAAAGATAGTGAACAACTGAAACATAGAAACCCTTTAATTATTTAAATCATTTATGCATCATGAATAATAGTCAAGCTATCCTTCATTTTGTATGCAAGTTTAAATTGTTCTTCCTTAGAAGTTAGAATGCTATGCTCTTTGCCTTATTTTTAGCATATTTTTTACTAATTAATGAGTAGTTCAAGGCTCAAATTCAAGCTTGAACTTGAGGTCGAGTATGGTTCGGTTGACATTCGAGCCGAGTCGAGTCAATCTTGAGTATTATCTTTTTTTCATTAAGTCAAGCTCGAGCTTAAGATATTAAGACTCGATCAATTTCGAGCCAAATTTCAAGTCCGAATATTTAGAATCGAGTCAAGCTTGGGCTTCTAGATACCAAACTCGGCTCGGATCTTTTGCATCCCTAATTCATACTAAGATTTAAATCCCATGGGATAGGACTTTTTTAGGTTGCCCATGAAATAAGACATGCTTCTATCTCACGCCATCCTAACACTTGAGATAGAGGATATCCCAAGGCGTACTGATTAGGATGCTAGGATAATGGTGGGGTAGCCTATTCCAACACTTGGGATGGTATCCCATCTCGATGTCCCTTGGGATGTCCCACCAGGAATTAAGACCATGATTCATACAAGACATGATACTCATAGACACCAGTATTTTTGCAAAAATTATGTGTTCATTTTCACCAAGCCCGAACTTAATTATAGTTGTTGCTTTTTAAATTTCTTTCTCTATTTATTATATGCCAAATATGTTTGGAAGAATTACCTTCTTGATGTGGAGAGCCTTTCTTGTGACATTACTGTTTGCCCAATGGTAGGATAGAAAATGAGCATAAGACTGCAGCAAATCAATGTTGTTGATTAGTAAAGCAATGGAGACTTAAGAAAACCCTATATAATTTAGCCAATTATCTTAAGGGAAAGGGATATTGCCATTAATATTAATTTATGATGTGTTTTATTCTGAATGGACATTGAAGATTTAACTGCAATTTGCAGCAATTATGGGACATTAAAAATTGAACCTCACATTTCAATCACTAGTCCAATTAAGTAGTACACTAATTTCTCTTTTGCCACCATATGAGTGGGTTAGATTTATCTCAATAAAGCATGAGCGGTATATTTGAACTGATTGATGCTAGGAAGTATAACTTTTGAGTCATTTTTATCAGGAGGGGGTTCTGTTGAACCCTCCTCCCTTTTTGAGAGAGGAAGAGTGGCTTACATCAAGAAACATTAGGTATAGAAAAATAATTTAGAAGCTTGAAACCCTAAAAATACAAACCTCTAATCAAATATTACCATGTTATTACAAGATGACAACGACATCAAGTGACCTATAGGATCTGTTAATTAGACAGCCACTATCAAGAAAACAAAATGGATTAGTTTAATTGATGTTTAGGCATATGAGTGTCAAAATAAAGGTTATACACCCATTTGCAGATTTCTTATAGCATTTTGGCAAGAAATGTCAGACCACATGTTGCTATTTTTTTATAGTTCAGACATAACACTCTAAAGTACAATATGAAGTGATGTGAAAGAATTGCGTACCCTGCACTTGAGATCAGGATGAGGTGGTGGACTATGGAGCTCTAACTCCTTCAGTGATCTTCTATCCCCAATCATATCCCCAGGCTTTGGGGATGCACGCACACATTTAGGTTCCAAAATATGTCCATCGTTGATTTCTGAGTAGAACTGCATGTGCAGAGGATTAAATTCACCTTCAGTGTAATAAGGACTCAGTGAGTGAACAGGTTGCCCACCTTATCGAAAACATCAAGCTTTGTCACACATTTTGCTCTGACAGGATTTTCATAGTCTTCCCCTTCACAATTTCTTTGTATCGACTGAGAAGGATTAAAACAAAGTTAACATCCAAACCACATCCATATCCTAATAGTGTCCAAGTGATTAAGAAGCATTTCACCTCATAGAGTACATCTGATATGATCCCCACTCCATGAGCATATGGGACTCGAGCATTGATATCAATTTTTAAACCCGTTGCTGGGTTACCTATCAAATAACCCTGAAGCCAATCAATCCATTTAAGGTTATTGTTAGAACCAGAATGTTTTTATTCTAAAAACAGTAGGAACAGGAACCAAGCAGTAAAAGGAACAGCAACAGCAACAAGCAGGAACCAGCAACAACAACAGGAACAGGTTTAGAGATCAACCTGAAATTATCTCAAACTTCATAATCATATACAACAAGCAGTGTCTCATAGGATAGGCATTTTCCATTGACTTTTTTATGTTTATGATTGCAGAACAATTTGCTGCTTAGCCCCACAAAATTTACAAGATCATCAAAAACAGAACCTCTATGTAATAAACCAATTAGTTTGCTCTAGCATTACTCTTTGCGGGCCTCTTTGAACAATCTAAATCCCTATAGATGTCATAAAATTTAGTATTTTTCATTCCACAACCATACTTTTTTGTAGAGCAAGGTGGGTAATGCCCATAAAAATTCATTGGATTCATGAACTGTTGTGGAGATTGGACTGAATCCTTGTTTATTGGTAACCAAAACCCTAGTGACTTACCAACTCGACCAGTTGTCACCCTCAAGAACATACTGTTGCCCAGAAGAACAACCCAAGGGGGGGGGGTGAATTGGGTTTTTCAAAAATTTTTAGATTACTAAGTATATGTGCAGAATTAAAATATCACTATGCTAAAAATGCAGTGATTACATGAGCAAAAAAATAGCTAATGAAGAAAATCACACACACAAAGTCACAAGATTTTTATAGTGGTTCAGTGTCAAATCCAACACTTACGTCCACTCCTCAAGCACTTCACTTGAGAATTCCACTATAATCTCCAAAATTACAGCAAGATTATTTTTTTTTCCGGATTCACAATCTAAATCCAGTTGGTTTTGCAGGCTAACCAACCATAACCTAACCCCAAGCCACTCTTAGGCTTGTACAAATCCAATTCAAGACTTGGATGAGCCTATCCCCCAAATTTCAGCCCTTTGAAACTTGAAATACAAAGATTTCAGAATGCAAAAATTTAAAACAAAAGCAAACTCCTTTTGAAGAGCAGATTTGAGGCTTTGATGCACAAGATGAGTAATTAGAGGGCTTTTGCAATGAATGCGCCCTTCCTTCTATTGAGAATGCCTTGATTGCACAGCTGGTTGAGTAGTTGAACAATAATGAAGGCTCTTTAAGGCTTACTATTTGGACAGCATAATTTTTGAAATCTTGTTAATGTTTCCCACTTTCTTACATTTATATCCTATGTTCCCAAGCCTTAATCTTATCTTAAAAGCCTTCTAATCCAAGTTAAGAAGTCCAAAAATGAGTTTGTAGCTGTTGAAATGCCACAAAAAACCATTTAGAGTATTAAAAACGAAATCTGGGCAATTCTGGAAACTAGCCATTGGGGCTGTCAAAAGCTCGAGAGTCGACTCTCCAAAGTCTTGAGTCGACCCCAGTCGCAGGATGAAAAATCTGACTCTCTGTATTTTCTGTCCCGTGCCAGTTCTGCATGCCGGAGTCAACTCCTGAACTTCGGGAGTCGACTCCAATCGCAGGATGAAAAATTCAACATTCTGTTCTTGGACTGGTGTCTTTTCTGAGACATGAGTCGACTCCTATTTTTCTTGAGTCGACTCCTCCATGAGTCGACTCCTGGTTGACTCCTGATCGACTCCTGATCGATGCCAAGTGCTGAAACTATGCTGGATTTAATTTTAAGCTTCTCTTGAATTCGTTCCTAATCCAGTACTCTTTGAAAAATATTTGGCTTGATCTCTTTTGTTCTTCTTTCTTGGTTCTTTCAATCAAATACATGGAGCTTCATTGAGATGTGTTTTTATCTTCATGAATTTCGTCTTAAACACTCCAACCAAATTGTTAGTACTAAAAATAGACTCAAATATTTTGTTATTCATCAAAATCATACCTAGGGTCAACATTCTCTTCCTTTTTGATGATGACAAAATCTTTGAGTTCATGCATAATATTTGCAATTAAAAATACAGAAGGTATTTAAGATGAGGAGAGTAGCATTCCATATCTATAACTTGAGATGACCAATGCAAATTTAGATTGTACACAAGTTCATCTATTTTGTAGTAATTTATCATTTTAATTACAATGATCCTCTCCCTTTCTATTTGTTAAAAGTAAAATGTGCCATCAATTTAGAAGTTTTCAGAATTTTATGATATGTGCCATTTTGTGCCAAAGTTTTCAGAATTTTAAAGTATGTGTCATTTGTTGCACTTGTTTCATTTTTCTTGTTACTTTTATTTGTATCCTCCCCTTTCTTTATGCTTATCTTTTTCTCCTTCATTTTTGTATGCTCCCTCTTTCTTTATACTTATCTTTTTCTTTCCCTTTTTTGTCATCATCAAAGAATGAATGGCAAGAAAAAGGATATAAAAGAAAACATCCATACATATATAAAAAGAAATACATAGTTCATAAGGATATGTACTGCATACAAAAAGATACCCAAGCAGTACAAGTACTTCCATACAATATAAACAAGATCCTAAGATAAAGTATCATCAACAACAAGATGATACGGACAACATATCATGTCTAAGTCCTAATACCATAACTAAATCCTAATACACCATATAGATATATACTAAGACCTATATAAGATAACCTAAGTCCTAGTAGATCAGTCAGATGGGTTATCCAATGTGGTGGAGCTGGCTCTAGTCACTCTCCTGGTGCGAGTGGATGGACCTCCAGCTCAGAAATATATCCTAAGGAGTCTGGGAGGAGGCTGAGTGGTAGGAGGCTGATTGAATGCACAGGGAGGAGGCTCAGAAACTGAAAGTGGAACAAAGAAAATATCTGACTTTGCCTCAACTGTCTCAACGGCTGCTGCTGATACTGTTGCCTCAGCCACCACTACTGCTGCTGCTTTTGCTGCTACTGATGCTGCTGCTGCCGATCCTGATGGAGCATGGATCCTCAGAATATCCACCAGCTGTCCCATAGAAGCTAAGAATGACGTGATCATATTTGGGGACATACTAGACCTTTCTCTCTGCTCCATAAGCTGAGTCAGACGCCCAACCTCAGATGCTAGCCTAGCTATCTCAGTCTGGATCCCGTTCATCTATGGTCTCAGTCTATCTAAAATAGAGTGGATGATCCGAGCCACCTGATCATCATTCAGTCTGAGCTGGTGGGGGATGAACTCTAGTAGATCGATCTGGGGGAGTGGTGAATAGGTATGCTGCCATCTCAGTCGGAAGGCTATGCCGAAGGAATATCTACAAATTGACTCGGTCCGACTCCATCTCGAGTCTGTGGCTGCTCCTATCCAGAAGCTCTGTTGACCCATCTGTCATTTAGCTTTCCGATAGCCTATCCTAGTGAGTGTTTTCTTCCCATATGTATCTGTATGTCTCAAATGTAAAGAAAGCTCTCCCTCAAAATCAATCCTAACCTCCCTAAAAACTGAGATCAGGACCATACCATAAGAAAAACATGCTTTGGCCCTACCTACTCCATCCCTCATCTATCTAAAAATCAATAGTGGGAGGTTAAGCTGTATACCTCGAACAATATAGTCCATAATGCCAATAACTCTATCTAGAACTAGATCGAATCGGCCAGTCTTGGGAAAGATAATTCGTACAACTATGTGGCTCAGAACTCTTATTTCAATGGACAAACTATTTGCTTCCAATTTTGTGATTCCCTCTACATTTCCTAACCCAGTAATCAACCTAAGGACAAAATCCCTATCAAATGGGTGCTGTGGTGCTAATCCTTCTATGGGGAGATCCCAAATCTGTCCAAGTCTTTCAGGTATGAGGCGAAAGGTGATTTCCTTTACCATACTTTTCAAATCATCCTCTCTCCTAATCATACATCTATAGAACTCTGACTAAACGAGGATAGGTGGGTTGGTTGATGGAGAAGAAATGCTCCCACTGCTGATTTCGAATCCATGTGCTAATCCTCTAACCCCCCCGGTCAAAAAATTCGAAAGTCCACGTTTCTTCCGGTGGTTACTTGCCAGTCCAAAAGTGAGGGAGGAGCAGGCGACTGGGGAATGGGATTACCTTCATTATAGTCGGAATCCCCTTCGCTTGAAGATTCATGCTGCTCCGTTGGATTTAGTCTCCTTCGAACAATGCATTTTCTTCTAGGCCCCATTGCACACAGTGGAGGAAGAATCCAAGGAAATCCGGGAAGATGACAGCTGGAGAGGTCAAAAGAGGGTCCCTCACGGCCTTAGAACAAGTCTAGGGTTGAACGGTAAAGGAGCGAAGTGAGACGAGGAGGAGATGACTCGACTTTAAAAACTAGGTTTCCGACCATGAGTCGACTCCAGGTTTTCATGAGTCGACTCCAACAGGAGACGATCATGAGTCGACTCCAAGTTAAGTAGCATGGAATTTTGATTTTTCACAAAAGAAGAATAGGTACATCTGACAAAGAGAGTTGAGAATTGAGTCTAATAGATTGATAGACTTACGAAATATGAGATCTTTGTGTAAGTTTAGAGAGAGAGGATATGATTTTAAATCGATCAACAAATTCATTAGATAGAATTCTTAGAGAGCAATAAAGTGACTTTTAAGTCATATGAGACCTATTGGATCAAAAGAACTTGAATTTGGGCTTAATATGAATGATAGCACATTCAGAGTTCTCTCCTAATTATGCTAAATCTCTCTTCATTAATGAATTCACATCATTATTTTGCACATGATCTCTTATGAAATGATGTCTTATTTTAATATATTTGGATCTTGAGTGTTGAATTAAATTTTTAGTTAAATTAATTGCACTAGTATTATCACATCTTATTAAAATTTTATTAAATTTTATACCAAAATCTTCAAGTTATTGTTTAATCCATAGGATTTGAGCACAACAACTCCCAGCAGCAACATATTCAGATTCAGCCGTAGATAATGCTACCGAGTGTTGTTTCTTGCTAAACCATAAAATTAGATTAACTCCAAGAAATTGACAAGTGCAACTAGTGCTTTTCCTATCTAACTTATATCCAGTAAAATCAGAATCAGTATATCTAATTAATTCTAAAGATGATAATTTATCATACCAAAATCTAGCATTAAGTGTTTTAAATAAATATTTAAATATTCTTTTAATAGCTAAAGCATGAGATTCTTTAGGATCAGATTGATATCTAGTATACATACAAACACTAAACATAACGTCAGGTCTACTTGCAGTAAGATAGAGTAATGATCCTATCATATCTCTATATAATTTAGTATCAACTTTCTTACCCTTTTCATTCTTATCAAGCTTGCAAAGGAGCTCATAGGTGTGCCAATTGATTTTAAGTTCTCCATTCCAAACTTTTTCAAGATATTCCTTGTGTACTTTGTTTGGTTGATGAAGATCTCCTCTTCACTTTGCTTGATCTGGAGTCCGAGAAAAAAGTTCAGTTCACCCATCATGCTCATCTCGAACTCTCCTTGCATAAGCTTGGCAAACTCTTAGCAAAAATTCTTATTAGTAGCACCGAAAATAATATTTACATAAATTTGTACTACTAATAAGTCCTTATTTCTTTTCTTTAAAAATAGAGTTTTATCAACATTTCTTCTAGAGAATTCATTATCAATTAGAAATTTGCTTAGTCTTTCATATCATGCTCTAGGGGCTTATTTTAAACCATAAAGTGCCTTATGTAATTTATAAAAATGATTAGGATATGTATGACTTTCAAATCCGGATGGTTGTTCAACATATACTTCCTCGGCTATATATCCATTTAAAAATGCACTCTTAACATCCATTTGGTATAATTTAAAATTCATAAAGCATGCAAATGCAAGTAGTAGTCTAATTGCTTCTAATCTAGCTACTGGGGCAAATGTTTCATCAAAATCAATACCTTCTTCTTGATTATATCTTTTAGCTACTAATCTAGCTTTGTTTCTAGTAATTATTTTCATTTTCATCTAGTTTATTTCTAAATACCCATTTAGTTCCAATTACTGGATGGTCACTTGGTCTATCAACTAGGCTCCAAACTCTATTTCTTTTAAATTGATTTAATTCTTCATGCATTGCATTTATCCAATTTGGATCATTTTCAGCTTCTATAATTTTTGGTTCAATTTGAGATACCAAGGCTAAATAATTATTAATATTTCTTAAGGATGCACAAGTTTTTACCCCTTGTGACGGATCACCAATAATTTGATCTTTGGGGTGGCCAAGTGCATACCTCCATTCCTTTGGTAGATTTTGAATTTGAGTATCATCAAGATTTTCATCTTTAGGTTCAACTTTGTTGGTGCGGAAATCCATGAGGACGCTAGAGATGGCTGGAGTGAAGAAGACAAGGCCGTCGATGGAACCTGCAAAACAAAATCCAAACCGGAGGTGGATGGCTCTGGCAGGACCCTCCGACGCTCAAGTCAATTTTCTGGTCAACTGGAATGGAGTGCTCAGAAAATAAAGAAGAAAAGTAACGGAAAGGAAAACAAAGCTCAGAGAAAATGTATCTGGAGGATCCCTTTTATAAATGGAGTTTGTAACAAACTGATAGCGATAGCCATAATCGTCTGGTAGTGGGCTGCTTAGACCACATGGAGTTTGTTACGGAGGGTGGTGTTCGTTGTTGCGACTTACCAGTCGAGAGTGGTCTCTTATCATGACGTGCCGATACATTGGGGATTAATAGTCAAAGTTTAGATGGGATAGATGCTAACTATGAAGAGCTCCAAGTCACAACAGCTCCAAAGGAGTTTGGGCTCTTTTAGAGTCATCTGCATGTAGGTTGGTTCATCTTGATTGGTGGCCGAATTCATGTGGATGAGGATGTCCTTCTGGGCGACTGGAAGGAGATTGACTGGAAGAAGATCGTCTATAGGAGATCGACCGGAAGAAGGTCGACCGCAAAAAGTTCGTCCAGAGGAAGTTCGACTAGAGAAGGCCATTCGAAGGAGGTTCGACTGGAGAAGGTCGTCCGGAGGTTCGACTAGAGAAGGTCGTCCGGAGGGGGTTCGACTGGAGGGAGATTGTCCGGAAAGGGTTCAACTGAAGGAGATCATCCGAAAGGGGTTTGATTGGAGGAGATCAATCGAAAGGAGTTCGACCGCAGGAAGTTTGTCCAGAAGGGGGTTCGACTGGAGGAGATCATCCAGAAGGGGTTCAACTGGAGGAGATCGTCTAGAGGGAGTTCGACTGGAGGGAGATCGTCCGAAAGGGATTCAACTAGAGGAGATCATCCGAAAGGGATTCGACTAGAGGAAGATCGTCTAGGAGGAGTTCGATTAGAGGAGGTCATCCAGAAGGGGCGTGGATGGGCTTCAAAACCTGCCATTCATTTTTAATCAAAGGACAAAGTCAGCGTGACAGTAATTCTCCTTCACTTATTCAAGATCGCATCGTCAAACTTTCGTGCACTTTCGGAAGGTTCCACAGCATGAACTCATCATTGAGGGGATCGACGAATCCAACAGGGAGGAGGTCGGCGACCAAGGACTTCGGGCAAGAACTTCGATGGAGGTTATTTTACCTCCAACACTTGCTTTCTACTCCTGAGTTCGAATTTCAAATGGAGTACGAGAAAGTTGCTACAACCGAAGTTCTGGGACAGTTTCCCATCTTGAAGAATAAAACTTTTTATCTTTTTTTTCAAATTGGCGCTGCGATTTGATGTTGAATGACCTGAACGGATGCAGCACCTCGAAAACTCGTCTAGCATGGAGCTCTACGTACGGTGCCGTTATTGCCTCGTTAGGTGGCAGGTGCGAGTGGGACACGCGGTGGGTTGGGGTTGACTGATGGAGTCCCGCAATCATAACTTCCTCTAGGGCTCTGATTTTCTATTTAAACTCCTCCCCTTTCGTCTACGGTTTCTTGCTTTTGCTTGGGCTTCTACTTCTTTCTCCATTTCCCGTCGCCTTCCCGTCGTCTTCGAGTATTCCCATTCTTGTCGTCCCTGCTTCTTCTAGGACTTTTCCGACCGCCGGCGTCTTTCTTCGATCCTCTTTCATCCTTCCGATCTTCCTCCCATATTTTTCTAGGTTAGTCTTCCATCCCTATCCTCTTGACTTTTAGTTTCCTTATAGTCTTCGGGTTTCTTCAAGTTTTTCTGGGTGGACACTGTTATTCTTCGTTTTTGGGCTTCCACCACCCATTTTCTGAGTTCCTTTTCAGGAATTTTATTTGATTTAGCTTGATCTAGATGTCGTCTGAAGTTTTCCAGTCAAGCGATTCCAGGAGTTCGGCCGACCCAAATCCTAATGACCCCAAGATTAGGATGAAAACTGAGCCTAGGGCAGTACTTTCGACCAGACTTTCAAACCATTGTAGTCCATTTTCCCTGTTCTTTGACCATTGAGGACCTGTCACTAGTTAGGATTCAATACGAGGATGCCTGCCAAGTATACGAGCTGAAATTTTTCCTGATTCAAGTGGTCGGGCTTGTGCTCCTCCAGGATCGGTTCTACTTGTACCTGAAGGCCTTCCGTGCTGGATTAAGGCTTCCCCTTCCTGACTTTGTTGTAGCCCTTTTTCGCTTTTTAAACATCTTCCTGACCTCGGTAGTTCCGAATTTCTTTAGGTTTATTATAGGATTCCTTGCTCTTTGTATATCCACCGGGGTCCAGCCCACGGTTTTTCTTTTTCGAACCTTCTTCATCTTTAAGTATCACCCTTCTGCCAAGGACTGATGGTATATTTTTCCCTAGTCTGGCAAGAAGGGGTTGCTTAAGGGTGTCCCCTCTTCCATCCATAATTGAAAAGAGAAGTTTGTCTGTTTCCTGCCCGACCCTACACTTAGGACTCCCATCTTGGGGATATCTGAGGCATTCCGTCCATCGAGCCCCGGGGTTAGAGAAAGCAGATCAAGAGTCGGTTACCACAATCAGAGGTTACCGAACTCCTCTGGTATCCGAGCTAATAAAAGAACAAACCTTGTTCAACCTCGACCTTAGCCCTCTGAATCCGACGATAGGTACGTGGCCGAAGTTGGTGGGCTATCCCCTTTTTCCTCTTTTTCTTCCTTTTTTTCTGATTGTGCTTTTATCTTTATGGCAGAGATGGACATTAAGACCATTGAAATGCTTTCAAATGGGGACTCCATGCCTGTAGAAGGAAAAGGACACCACGTCCGATGAGCCTGCTGCCAAGAAAGCTAGGATGGACACCCCCAGCTCTGTAGCATCTATTGATGCTACTGCCAACACTAAGGTTGTTGTTGTTGCCAAGGTCGCCCTTGCCGTCGAGGTCAATGCTACTGTTGAGGGCTCTGGGCCTTCATCATCCATGAGTCCTCTAGCTAAAGACCTAACCCTGCAGGCTCCTGCTAGAAGGGAAGAAGGGGAGAAGAAGGGAAAAAAGGTCATCGTGAAAGTGCATCACAAGGCTCACCCTGATGGATCCGACAATAGCAGCGACAATCTGAGAGAAGACCTGTTCGGCAATCCAAAGCTTGTTCGAGATCTACCTAACAAATTTTTCTTGCCTAAGATGGTAGACCAGATGACCGATCTTGACCACACGCAGCTCATCTAGGATTCCCTTGGGACCTTCCTCAAGGTAGTCATTCGGTCAATTTTTTTTTGCATGCATAACACCATCCATTTACTGCAGTCAGATTACCAAATACTTGCACATATCAAAATGATGAATTGATTGAGGTCGGAGGTGCTAAAGACTTAGGAAGACCTCCAAGCCAAAGTTGATCGCCTTCAGGAGAAGGCCGCCAAGGCTAATCGTCTCTCGAAGAAAAAGATGGTCAAAGTCGTGGGTCTATGAAAAATGCTCAGAAAAGAGGAGCTCGCCTCAACAGAGCTACAGGTCATTCTAGCCCTAGAGGAGAAGAGGAGGAAGAAGGCCAAGACTAAGGTCGGTGAGTTGAAGGATCAAGCTTTGAGACAGATCTCGGCGGTAAAGATCCAAATAGTGGAGGAGTTCAAGGTCTCTTCTGAAATGAGAGACCTGAACGTTGTCTTCGGCTAGGAGGCCTTTTAGAAGGGATATGAACTTTGCGAGGATCGAGTAGCCACCAAGTTTTTCGAACTCGATCTTGGCTTCTTATACGAGGTGGTCCCTGATGAAGAGACAGGACCGTCTGCTGCTGTGGCCGACCCTTCTTCTACTGAAGCTATTCTTGAGCCCTCTGAACCCCCCGTTAAGGCATCCAAATCTATGCTGGAGCCGGAGGCAGTAGGAAATGCTCCAACCTCGTTCGCTGTTGTTCCTTCTGAGGTCTAGAATTTTAAATGATTATACTATTTTCTTTCTTTTCATGTATATTCAAATATTTTGAAAAATAAAAATGAGTTTTCTTCTTCGTATACTTATGCTATGATGAATGTTATTCAGAATCCTTCTAGTGATCAAAGAAAAAATCAATCATCCCCAACCAATGCTAAACTACCATCTGAAGGTATCCCTCTGAGACCTATAGTGAGGGGTTTGAAGAAAAAAATCTATCATCTAAAGAAGAAGCTGAAGAAGATAGAGGATGAGCTTCAGAGGTTCAGAAAAAATATCTTGGAGGCAATGATTGAAGTCACTCGCTTTCGCAAGTTGCATATGAAAGATTTTATGAGCTTCAGTATTAGGAAAGGTAACTTCGAAAGAGAGTTGGCTGAGCTTAAGAAGAGCGTCAGTGAGAAGTCCTAGGCATTAACTATGAAGGCCAGCTTCCTCGAAGTCAAGCTTAAGATGGCGAAGGAGAAAATTCACCTGCTGGAGGAAAGTTCGCCATGGTCTTTCGATAAGAACCGGTATGAATGAAATTGGTCAAAAAGAATTTTGAAGCTCCAGAAGCAACTTCAAGACATTGAAGCCTGGCACAATAGTTATAGAGTATGTTGGGTAAAGAAAATGTCTAGACTTGAACGGGAGCTTAAGATGGCTAGAGATGAAGTAACTCGCCTTCGGAAGTAGTTGGCTGACGACCAGCAGGTCGGCACCGATAGAAAGTCAGAACAACTCATCTCCTTGAGGAGGTCCTTTGGAGAGCTTTCTAAACTATGTGAGAAGGAGAAGGCCAAACTCCAACAGTTGAAAATCTAAGTGGCCTATGAGCAACAAGCGATTAAGGATGCAGAGATGGAGTCAGAAGTTCTTAGAAGATAATTGAGGAAGTCCAAGGATAACTTCCAGTGGGCCAATAGATTATTTATGGAGAGCATGTTGAAAAGAAAAGAACCCAAAAAGAAAATCACCAGCTTGAAGCAATCCTTGGTGATGGCGAGGATTGACAGTCCAAAATTTGAAGACTCTGATCCTTCTTCTTAGGACTTCGTCCATCTTATCCTTCTCTACATCATCTTGCCGATCTTTATTTTATAATGAACTTCATCTTCAATAACATTATACTTCCTTCAACCATCTTTCTATTTTGCTTGAGTTCAATGTTTGCTGACTTCTTCATTTTCTTCGTTCTTCTCTTATTTCTCATAATCGAAGGTCTTCTTACGTGGCAGGATGAGATTCTCATATTTCTGACACAGTTAGCCTTATTGTCTTCCGTCAGGCCAAGGTTCTCCTTCTATTTCTGATGGAATCAGTCTTTCTTTGTTAGAATGAGGTTTTTCTTCTATCCCTAACAGAGGTATAGGGGCATAGAAGGGCCGTTGTAAGGGCCTTCCCTCTCCTTCTATCTTAAATAATCGAAGGTCTTCACCATCCATGTCAGGACGAGATCCTCCTCTTGTTTCTGACATGGTTAGTCTTTTTTGTCCTCCTATCAGGATGAGGTTCTTTTTCTATTCCTGACAGAATTGATCTTTCTTTATTAGGACGAGATCCTCCTTCTGTCCCCAACAAAGATATAGAGATACAAAAGGATCATTATAAGGATCTCTTTCCTCCTCCTGTCTTAAATAATTGAAGGTTTTCATCATTCATGTCAGGATGGGATCTTTCTTTTGCTCCTGATATGGTTGGCCTTTTTTGTCCTCTTATTAGGATGAGATTCTACTCCTATTCCTAATGGGATTGGCCTTTCTTTATTAGGATGAGGTCCTTCTCCTATCCCTAACAAAGATATAGAGACACAAAAGGACTATTGTAAGGGTCTCTCTTCTTCTCCTGTCTTAAATAATCAGAGATTTTCATCATCCATGTCAGGATGAGGTCCTCCTTCTGTTTCTGACATGGTTGGCCTTTTTTATCCTCTTATCAGGATGAGGTTCTCCTCCTATTCTTGATGGAATTGATCTTTCTTTATTAGGACAAGATCCTCCTCCTATCCCTAACAAAGGTATAGGAGCATAAAAAGATCGTTGTAAGAGCCTCTCCCCTCCTCCTATCTTAAATAACTGGAGATCTTCATCATCCATGTCAGGATGATATCCTCCTCCTCTTCTCGATAAAATATTTTTTGTCCTCCTATCAGGACAAGGTTCTCCTCCTATTCTTGATAGATTTGGCTTCTTTGTTAGAGCGAGATCCTCCTCTTGTCCCTAACAAAGGCATAGGGATATAAAAGGATCATTGTAAGGGCCTCTTCCCTCCTCCTATCTTAAATAATCGAAGATCTTCATCATCCATGTCAGGACGAGGTCCTTCTTCTGCTCCTGACATGGTTGGTCTTTTTTATTTTTCTGTCAAGATGAGGTTTCCCTCCTATTACTGATGGGATTGACCTTTCTTTATTAGGGTAAGGTCTTTCTCCTATCCCTAACAAAGATATAGGAGCACAAAAAGATTGTTGTAAGGGCCTCTCCCCTCCTCTTATTTTAAATAACTGAAGGTCTTCATCTTAGTTTATTAATGAAGTTCGATCGAGTTATTTCCTATCATCACATCATTTTGCGCCAAAAAAATTAAAATATTGAAATAAAAGAATTTTATTGGAGTTGAATTACGGGTAGTACATTCATAGATTTTCTGAATTCTAAGACTATGGGAGCATAGATCCTCTGAGATTCTTTAAATAATATATTCTTGGTTGGATGATTTCCACCATCTCACAAGGATCTTTTCAGTTTGGGATGAGCTTTTCTTGATTTTGAGGCTACGAAACATCCGCTCGTCAAAGTATGAGATTTTCTATTCTGAAGGTTTTGCTTCTGACTCTCGAATTGTAGTAGTAAGCTATCCTTTGCCTATAGGCTATCATTCAGATCTAGGCCTTCTTACTTTTTTCTTCTAGTAGATCAAGGTTAGCTCTGAGGTTCTGTGTATTGTCTTATTCGTTGAAGGCCTCTACTTGTGCTGAGGGGAGTTCAAGCTTGACTGGGATAACTGCCTCTATCTCGAAGGCCAGCGTAAAAAATGTTTCTCTAGTGGACAATCTTTGAGTAGTTCGATATGTCCAGAGCACATGATAAAGTTCATCCATCTAGATCTCCTTTGCTCTTTCAAGCCTGGCCTTTATTCCTTGAAGCAAAGTTATATTAGTCATTTTTGCCTCACCATTCGCTTGCGGATGAGCCACTGATGTGAGTGATAAGATATATTCAGACCTTCGTAGAACTCAGCAAACTTCGTACCCATAAACTAACGTCCATTATTAATGATCAGCATCCGAGGTAGACCAAACCTGTAAATAATCAATTTTTAGATAAAGTCCTACACTTTAGCTTCAATGAATTTTGTTAGAGATTTGGTTTCGATCCACTTAGTAAAGTAATCCACCACCACCAACAGAAACTTTCACTACCCAGATGTCATAGGAAAGGGTCTGAGTATGTCCATCCCCCACTTTGCAAACAGCTAACGAACACTTAACAGTGTGAGCTACGAAGCCGACTATCTCTGGATATTTGTATTTTTTTGATACTTATCATACTTTCTCACATATCCAGCACATTCTAATACATTATCGACCAATAGTATCTCTGACGGAGCAACTTGTATGATAGGGATCTCGCTCCCAGATGATTTTCGTAAATTCTTTTATGAACTTTTCTCAAGACATAACTAGCTTCTGAAGGTCGGAGAAACTTGAGGAGTAGTAATGAGTACGATCTCTTATATAACTTACTTTCATGCAGAATATAGCGGAAAGCTTGATTCCTTAACTTTCAAACTTCTTTATGATCTCTAGGAAGAATTCCTTCCTTGAGATATGCTATCAATAGATCAATCCAGCTAGGCTCATGATCAACTTGCATTACCACTGGAGGCTCTTCCGAACTTGGACATTGCAGGACCTCAAAAAAGTCTTTTTTGGTAGCTCATTCAGGGCTAAGGCAGCCAGTTTTGAGAGAAGATCGACTCTGGTATTCTCCACCCTCAGGATCTGCTAAATATCAAAATTGTCAAAGGCCGAACTTAAGCTCTTCATTATTTTCGAGTATTTTTTCATACTTTTCTCTCGAGCTTCAAAAGAGTTATTAACTTATCCCACCACCAGCTGTGAATCACTGTAGGCCTTCAAATATTGCACATCCAACTCCTTAGCTATCCTCAGTTCTACAAGTAGGGCTTCATACTCCGCCCCATTGTTAGTGGTGGAAAAGTCAAAGCACAATATGTATTCTATCATAATTTCTTCTGGATTGATGAGAATCAAGCCCGCACCTATCCCAGAAGCATTGGATGAACCATCTACAAATAGTATGCAGAAGTCTTCAAGAAGATTGGCCTTCTTTTCTAGGAAGCTAGGGATAAAGGCTTCTTGATGCTTTGGTTCGGTCCCCTTCGAAATAGTGCACTCTACTACGAAATTGACCAAAATTTGAGCTTTGATGGACGATCGAGATTGAAAGTGGATGTCGAGTTCAGTCAACTCAATCATCCACTTTGCCACTCTACCAGAGGTATCGGGTTGATGAAGAACTGTCTTAATGGGTTGATCAATAAAAAGAGTAATAGTATACCCCTGAAAATAAGGTCGGAGCTTTCTGACTATAATCAATAAGGCATAAGTTAGTTTTTCTAATTTGGTATACCTTATTTCCACATCTCTCAAGACTTTGCTTATGTAGTAGATCGGCTTTTGAATTTTTGCTTCTTCTCTGACCAGTATGGCTCCAATAACTACAGGAGATACGATAAGATACAAGAATAATTCTTCCTCAAGTTCAAGTTTGGCGAGCAATGGGGGTGAGCTGAGATAGTTCTTCAGTTCTTCAAGGACCTGCTAATAGTCAGAAGTCCAGCTGAAGTTCTTAGACTGCTTGAGTATTTGGAAGAAGGGCATACAGTTCTCTGCTGATCTTAACATGAAGTGATTCAGAGCTGCCACCTTGCCTGTGAGGCACTGAACTTCTTTTATTATTTTTGGGATAGTCATTTTCTGAATAGTTTTGATCTTCTCTAAATTGGTCTTGATGCCGTGACTCAACACCATAAATCCTAAGAACCTTTTTAAGGTTACTCCGAAAGTGCATTTCGTATGGTTCAGCTTTATCTTATATGTTTAGAGAGTATTGAAGGTATCTTTAAGGTCGGTGATGTAATTTGATGAAGATTGACTTTTGACCAACATATCATCTACATAGACCTTCATGTTGCGATCAATCTGCTTGAAGATTTTATTGACTAGGCACTGGTATGTTGTATCTATATTTTTAAGTCCAAATAGCATGATCTTATAACAATAAAGACCACGATTAGTAATAAAAATAATTTTTTTCTCATCCTATGATGCCATATGGATTTGGTTATACCGAAGAAGGTATCCATGAAAGTGAGGAGCTCATGATCCAAAGTCGCATCCACCAATTGGTCTATCCTAGATAGAGGATAGCTATCTTTCGAGCAAGCTGTATTTAAATCTGTGAAGTCTATGCTCATCTTTCACTTGCCATTTGTCTTTTTAACCAAGACAACGTTTGCAATCCAGTCTGGATAAAGTACTTCTCGAATGAATCCCGCCTTAAGAAGTTTGTCGACTTCATCCATTATCGCCTTCTGTCCTTCCAATACAAAATTGTATTTCTTTTGCTTCACTGGTCGTCGCTTAAGATCTATGCCTAGGGGGTGCTCCATGACTTTTGCATCGATTCCGGGCAGATCTACAAGAACCCAAGCAAAGATATCAGAATTTCTTTGTAAGAAGGTGATGAGCTACTTTCTAACTCTCCTTTTAGGCTGGAGCTGATCTTCACTGTATGTTCTTTATTTCCATTATTCAGTGGGATCTCCTCAAGGTCATCGATGGATTCTTCTTATTCTTCAGATAGATCATCACGAGCATCATGTCCATCCACCAGACAAAGATCTACTTATCTTCCTCCCTATAAAGCAATACTGTAGTAGTGTCGAGCTAGTGCCTGATCTTCTCTGACTTCATGTCTGGTTGGCAATTTCATTTTCAGATAGTAAGTAAAAACTACAGGCCGAAATGCATTCAAACCGGATCAACCAAGGATCGCATTGTAGGCAGAAGGGACTTTAACTACCAGAAAATCAACTTGCACCATAGATTGCTTTGGATATCGATCGGCTACCACAGACAATGTTATTATCCCTTCCATCGATACTGCATCACCTATAAATCCTACCAATAGAAAATTCATTGGGCCCATTCTATCATCAGATATGGATATTTTGAAAAAAAGCATCATAAAATAAGACATCAGTAGAGCTTTTATTATCAATTAGAATGTGGCATACGTCATAATCAGCAATATTTAAAGTAACTATAATCACATCATTATGTGGAAGCTAAACTCTCCGAGCATCTTTTTTAGTGAAGGTGATGGGTTCTTCGATTCGCGGCCTCTTTGCCAGCTCTGCTAATGCACTAGCCTCCCCACGTCAATGTCCCTCAGTGATAGTGTTGATGACTCCAAGAGGAGGTCGATCTTCTTAGAGCTCATTCCATCGAGGTGGTTCAGATTGTGGCAGGGCTCTCAGATGATCTTCTATCCTCTCCAACTAGTACCTGATGAATCGGTCCAGTCGATCTCTCCTAATCAGCACTTCAATCTCATCTTGAAGCTGGATACATTTTTCAGTATCGTGATCATGGTCATGATGGTAAAGATAGTACTTATTGGGATTATGTTTGGTCGGATGAGTCTGCATCTTCTCGGGCTCTGTCAACTGCTTTCTTATCTCCATCAGTACTTGAGTCTTGGAGGCATTCAAGGAAGCATAGTTGTTGAATCTTCTGGAAGGAGAGTTCCGTCGAATCTTCCGATCTGGGCTTTTCTATCAACGAGCTCGAGGAAGAGTTCGGGCTCATCTGTGCTCAAAAGGAAGAGTTTGGGAGCATGGTCGAGATTCACTCAACTTTCTTTCAAGTGTGGATTGGCTGGATTCACCCGCTTACCACTCTCTTATAGCCTCATCATCTTTCAATTTGAATGCTTCTTCTATCTTGGCATAACCTTCAGCCCTGACCAGCATATCAACAAAATTTTTAGAATACTTTTTTTTTAGAAAAGATAGAAGATCATTTTTTTAAAGACCGTCCTTCAGTACGGCCATAGCTATAAATTAGTCTAAATTTCAGACCTCCAATGTAGCAGCATTAAAATGGCTGATGTAAGCTTGGATTGACTCTCCCTCTTTCTACTTTATGTTGATGAGAGAATCTGAACCTCATCTCAGATGCTAGCTGCTTATAAAATGAGCCACAAACTGATGGCTCATTTGATCAAAAGAGAAAATTATTTCTAGTTTAAGACTCGAGTACTAGTTTCTTACTACTCCCTTCAAGATAGATAGAAAAGCTCGACACAAGATGGCATCTGACATGCCATGAAGCAGCATTATCATTCAAAAGGCCTCTAAGTGGTCAATCGGATCAAAAGTTTCATCATAGATCTCAAACTAAGGGAGCTTGAAGTTCAGCAGGATAGGCTCTTACATGATTTTGATAGAGAAAGGAGGATCGATATAGATATCATCATGATGGATTGAGATGGCATGATGGAGCTCCTCAATCTATTGGTTCATATCTTGGAGTTTTTGGTCGAGATCGTCATCTCGATCGTGGGTCTCAGAGGGCCACCGACTGTAGATGAAGAAAGTCTCCTTTGGAGAAGATCATGATCGGAATAAGAACTTTCTGCTCTCTACTTTTTCTTTTCAGAGATGATAGGTCTGCTGACCCAGGTTATCCTTCTTAGCATAGATTTCTGAAGCTCTGATTGGAGGTTTTTCGATCGAATCACTACTGGAGGCTGTTGTATGGCCTACACCATCTCGATGAGATTTCGAACCTACTGCACCAGTAGGTTAAACTGCTTTGGATCCACCATGGCCATCGGTGGAGAAGGTTGGGGAGTGAATGATGGAGCCAGAACGAGCAGATCTGGCTCAGATCTAATAGTGAAAGCAGTAGACCACCAGATGGTCGTCATTTTTGGAGGCATTTTTTGAAGCAAAAAGAGATCAAACAAAAATGGATTCGAGAAATTAAGAGAAAAAAGATAGGTAAGATCGACTGGGCACTTCTTTTAGAATAAAAACTCAGTGTTCTTTCCTCTAGTGTCAATCCTATTGGTGTAGAAATCCATGAGGATGCCGAAGATGGCTAGAGTGGAGAAGGCAAGGCCACCGATGGAATCTGCAAAATAAAATCTAAACTGAAGGTGGGTGGCTCCGATAGGATTCTTCGACGCTCAAGTTAATTTTTTGGCCAACTAAAATGGAGTACTCAGAAAATAAAAAAGCAGAGTAATGGTAAGAAGAAGAGAGCTTAGAAGAAATGTATATAGAGAATCTTTTTTATAGATTGAGCATGTAACAAACTGATAGTGACAGTCATAACCATCTGATAGTGGACTGCTCAGGCTATGTGGAGTTTATTATGGAGGATGATGTTCATTATCGCGGCTTGCCAGTCAAGAGTAGTGTCTATTATCATGACGTGCCAGTACGTTGGGGACTAATAGTTGAAGTTCAGATAGGATAGGCATTGACTGCGAAGAGCTTCAAGTTACAATAGTTCTAGAGAAGTTCAGGCTCTTTTAGGATCGTCTACATATAGCTTGGTTCGCATTGAGCTGGTAGTCGAATTCATGTAGACGACGAGGTCCTTTTAAGAAATTGAAAGAAGATTAATCGGTAGAAGGTTGACTTCAGAAGATTGATCGAAAGGAGGTCGACCGCAGGAAGTTCGTCCAGAGAAAGTTCAATTGGAGAAGGTCGTTCGGAGGAGGTTCGACTGGAGAAGGTCGTCTGGAGGAGGTTTGACTGGACCCTAATCCTGTTGTCCAAAAATTTTCCTTCATTTATTCAAGATCGTATCACTGCACTCCAGTGCACTTTTGGAAGGTTCCGCAACATGAAATCATCACTAAGGGGATCGACGAATCCAACAGAAGGAGATCGATGATCAAGGACTTTGGGCAAGAACTTCGGTAGGAGGTATTTTATCTCCAATAGATAAACATGTAGATTGTTCAAAAAATTATAAGAAGAGCAGTTCATCTCATTTTTTCTCATTTGATGGCTCAAGTAATTTTGTTCGAGTGGTTAAAGAAACAAGAACTACCATTAAAGATGAACCCAATCCAAAGAACACGTTGGATGTTTGGAAGAACTCTATAGAGGGTGTAGGTTAAGAATTCAAGGATGTTGAAACCCTTTGTCTTACAATTCATCATTTCTACATTGCAAATTATAGAGATTTTATATTTGTGAAGAATGATTGTCGCGTGTGATCGTTGAGTGTGCATATAAAGGATGTGAATGGCGCCTTCATGCTTCTCACTTTAGGAATCAAGATAAATTTGCAATTAAAATATTGAACAATGAATATACATGTCTAGTAGGGTTGAAAGTTCGATCTCATCTTAAGGCTTCAAAACATTGGATTTCAAATATTGTAAAGAAAAAAATTTAGGATATATCTTTGTATAGGCCAACTGATATTGTAAAAGATATTCATCATGAATTCAGTGTAGAATTGCCATATCATCAAGCTTAGCATAGAAAAAAGGTTGCTACCGAGGAGCTCTATGGTCAGAGGTTAGTATCTTATGAACGAATCTGATAATACTGCAATGCCATTATTAAGACAAATCCCGATAGCATATCGGAGTATGAAACCCTCGATGATCGATTCAAACGTCTATTTATTTCATTTAAAGGATCAATTAATGATTTCATAAAAGGTTGTAAATCTCTGATATTCATGGATGCAACATTCATTAAGCATAAGGATGGAGGAGTTTTACTTAGTGCTATAGATAAAAATGCGAATGATGATATGTTTCCTATAGCATATGTCATTGTTGATATAGAGAATGATGATAATTGGAACTGATTTCGTCAGATTTTGAAACGAGCCTTAGAGTCTTGTATCAACTATCATGGACAACCATTCACGATTATGATAGATAGACATCAGGAACTTATGAAAGTAGTACCGAAGTACTTCAAAGATAGCTACCACTCCTATTATATCTGTCATATAAAAGATAATTTTAAAAATTAGGTATGCAGCATTCTTTTCAAAATTATCAATTGTATCTTTAAATTAGTTGAGTATTTTAACATACAATTATTGTATATGTTCTTATTTTATTATTTTACATGCAGATGCTTGTCCATTATCCTGCAAGTCTAAGGAAGATGTTTGTTGATTTATTAAATATTATTGCATATCATTCAAAATTGAATATTTTTCAAAAATTAGTAAGTAAACTTATAGTAGAAGTCCCAAATGCAAGAAACTTTATAGTGCATGCAAAATTGGAGCATTGGATAAATTCAGTCTTTCCAGGTCCATGCTGGGGTATAGTGACATCTAATGTTGCTAAATGTTTTAATAGTTGGATCTTGGAGGCTCAACATCTTTCTATTCCTCAGATAGTTGGTCATATAAGAATCTAAATTATGCAATTAATGCACGATAGACGGAGTCGGGGTTACAGCATCCAAACCTATCTTTGTTCTGAACTTGAAAAAGTATTGCAAAGAAATGCAGAAGAGGATTGTAGGTTATCTGTCTATATATCAAGCATCATGATTTATGATGTAAAGAACATGAAGTACTTATGTAAGGTTGACCTACAGGAATGCACATGTTCTTGTAGTGATTGGTAAATCTTCTGGATGCCATGTAAGCATGCATGTGCATGCATTAAGAAAACTGGTAGATTATTATATCACTTTATCGATAATTATTTTCAAGCTGAAATGTATAGAGCAGCATATGCAGAATTCATCAATCTAATTCCTGACATTGAGGTGAGCAAGAGTATGTTAGATGATATTCATATTTTATCTTCTATCACAAAGACTCATCCTGACAGACCTCGAAAGAAGAAAGAGCTTCATAGATAGATTCATCAAAAAATATGAAATATGGATGATGCGGAAAGAAAGGACACAATAGAAGGACATTTAATGATCCTATAGAGTAATATTTTAGATTGGTGTTATTTTATTAGAAGTAGACAGTCAGAATGTTGTGAAAGTGCAATTTTTTGTGAACTTGTAAAATCTAAAAATATCTATCTTTTTTTAGTTATTCAATTGCTTCTCCATTGAACTTATATGCTTTGGCAAGAATTATAAATTTTGGGCATTATTAATTTCTGAATACAATGAAATTTGGCACATTGTTAGTATTAGTGTGGTGTACTGGCACACTCTAATATATGATGATATAGTTAATTTATCAATTTAATATTTTAAAAATATTCCACGATACTTCAAAAGCTGCACATAGTTAAATAAATCATGCGCATAGTTAATTCAACACTACACATAGTTAAATATATCTTGAAGGCTGCATACAATTAATTTAAGACTGCATATAATTAAATGAATCATGCACACAGTTAATTTAAGATCGTACATAGTTAAATAATTCTTATGTACAGTTAATTTAAGACTACATACAGTTAAATGAATCCTGCATACAGTTAATTCAATACTATATATAGTTAAATGAATACTACACATTATTAATTTAATGTTGCACATAGGTAATTTAATATTGCATATAGTTAATTTAAGACTGTACATAGTTAAATGAATCCTGCACATAGTTAATTTAAGACTGCACAGTTAATTTAAGACTACACACAGTTAAATGAATATTGCACATAGTTAATTTAAGACTACATATAGTTAATTTAAGGATATATATAGTTAATTTTATACTACACATGATTAATTTAAGACTGTACATAGTTAATTTAAGACTACACATAGTTAAATGAATCTTACACATAGTTAAACTAATACTGCACATTATTAATTTAAGACTATACATAGTTAATTTAATACTGCACATGATTAATTTAAGATTATATATAGTTAATTTAAGGCTATACACCGTTAAATAAATCATGAACATAATTAAATTAATACTCTTGTGCATAGTTAATTTAAGGCTATACATAGTTAAATAAATTCTACATATAGTTAATTCAATACTGCACATAGTTAAATGAATACCGTATACAGTTAACTCAAGACTGCACATAGATAAATGAATCATGCATACAGTTAATTTAAGACTATGCACAGTTAATTTAAGGCTGCACATACTTAAATAAATTTTGTGCATAGTTAATTTAAGACTGCACATAGTTAATCTAAAGCTGTACATAGTTAATTTAATACTACACACAGTCAGTTAATTTAAAGTTGCACACAGTTAAATAAATTTTGTGTACAGTTAATTTAAGACTACATACAATTAATCTAAGACTGCACACAGTTATTTTAATACAGCACATAGTCAATTAACCTAAGACTATACATGGTTAAATAAATTTTGTACATAGTTAATTTAAGACTGTACATAGTTAAATTTGCTATATATAGTTAATTTAAGACTGTATATAGTTAATGTAAGACCATAAATAGTTAATTTAAGACTGTAAATAGTTAATTTAATCCTGCACATAGTTAAATAAATCATGCCCATAGTTAATTTAAGACTGCATATAGTTAAATAAATACTATACATAGTTAATTTGAGGCTACACATAGTTAATCTAATACTGCATAGTTAATTTAAGATCATACATAGTTAATTTAATCTTATACATAGTTAAATTAATACTATACATAATTAATTTTATTTTGCATACAATTAATTTAAGACTACACATAGGCTCGGCATGTCCCGACTACTTTAAAAGTATGATGAGCTGCAATACTTCAAAAGCATGCAGCACTACTTCAAAAGTTTATCATTCTTTGATACTTCAAAAGCATGCCATGATACTTCAAAAGCATACCAGTTATGGATTTACTAGGAGTATATATGGTGTGAAGCAGCATATTCAAATTCATCAATGATAGATCCTTTTGATGACATGAATTGGACTATGTCATGGGATTGACCGCAAGCATGTCATATAGGGTGTCGACATGGGCATGGCACGGTGCTACAAAAGATTGAAATAATCATGGCTTATGGAGTTCATTTAACTATGTATAGTTTTGAATTAATTGCGTACAACCTTTAATTATCTGTGTTCAGTCTTTAATTAAATATGTGTAGGATTCATTTAACTGTGTGCATCCTTTAATTAACTGTGTGCATCATTTAATTAACTATGTGCAGCATTCATTTAACTGTGTGCAGGATTGAATTTAACTATGACTCATGGAGTTTATTTAACTGTATGCATAATGGAATTAACTATATGCAGCATTCAATTAACTATTTACAGCATTCAATTAACTATGTGTATCCATAAAAAATATACCACGATACCTCAAAAGGATGCCATGATACTTCAAAAGCATGCTGCGATATTTTAAATGCTCGACATGCCCTGACACTTCAAAAGCATGTCGGGATACTTTTAAAATTAAAAGCTATCTCGATAATTCAAAAATATACCGCGATACTTCTAAAGCTTGGCATGCCCTAATACTTCAAAAATGTACCATGATACTTCAAAAGTAAGCCAGTTATGGATTAACATAGAGTATATATGGTGTGAGGCTTATAGAGTTAAATTAACTATGTGCAACATTGAATTAACTATATGCATCGATTAATTAACTATGCATAGGATTCATTTAACTGTGTGCATCCTTTAATTAACTATGTGCATCATTTAATTAACCATGTGCAGCCTTAAATTAACTGTGTATAGAATTTATTTAACTATGTGCAATCTTAAATTAACTGTATGCATAATTTATTTAACTGTATGCAGTCTTAAAATTACTATGTGCAGGATTCATTTAACCGTATGTAGTGTTAAATTAATTATGTAACAGTTATTGAACTGGCATACTTTTCAAGTATCACAGCATGCTTTTGAAGTATCATGACACAATCTGTAATTCATAATATTAAACATCGTCATATTATATACTTGTGATGGCAGTCATCAAGCACTGAAACATAAACCACAAAAGCTCACAAGGTCAAATTTTATGCTGAAAAA
Source organism: Cocos nucifera (assembly GCA_006176705.1). NCBI lineage: Eukaryota > Viridiplantae > Streptophyta > Magnoliopsida > Arecales > Arecaceae > Cocos > Cocos nucifera. The sequence goes on from QRFJ01000596.1 coordinate 78,220, forward strand.
TTTTGTCAGGTATAAGTATAACTGATAATCAGTACAACATCATAATTTACAATTGAAATTAATCATCAAGACTGGTTACAAAAATAATATGTTCTAATCTTTAGAAACTAGCATCTTCTTTTCATACCACAATCAAAATTATTTATATTATACATAATACCCATGAAATAGAATATTTGCTGCAACCCAACTCCTATACAATGGGGCATCCTTAAAAACATCATGTAATGATCTTGAGCTACCTCTTGTAGGTATCTCCGCAAACATCATCATATGCACACCACAATCAACAGTATCATATTTTTGCTGTAAACAGTCACGAATATCTCGAACTTAGAATTCAGGGATGTGTAATCCTACTCATTCACACAACCATAACCACACAAACATTGCCTACATATGGTATAAAATACAACACATTAGTTATAGATGCTGTTAAAAATAAAAGAAATAAACAAATAGGATACAATGTTACATACATATTTATTTGCATCATCAGATACATTGAAGGTCCACAACAAGCTGTAGCAGTTAAATCATTGCTCCTTTAAATCTAAAGCTAAAAGGTACCAATGACATGAAGTATTGATGAAAATGAATAAGTACCTACAATGCTAAAGATCTGATAATCAGATATCAGCCAATCATTTCTATATACTTAATTGTGCTAAATCTATGATACAATTGGTGACTTCAGTGGTCATTTCAGTAACACCAGAAAAGCATTTAAGCACAACAATCTACATCGATAAATGAGAAGAAGAAGATGGATAATCCAAATGAATCCATTAGTTGCCATGTAAAATAAATTATTGGAATAAGTTTTGTTCATATATCTAACATTACATACTTAAATTTCATACCTATATCTTACAGCACAAAAATAGAGTAGCATTCTCCACAGGCTCCCTATCCTCTATATAGAATAGCTCCATAATATAGAAGTATACATTAACAAGCTACAGTTAATGCAAATAAAATTATTAAGATCATTAAATAAAATATTTATCTAAGAAAAATTATGAGTAGTTAATTTTCATACATTACTTCGTATTGGCCCATCATGAAGAAGCTGATCTAATGTATAACATGTGCAAAAAGATTTTGAAGTATTTGGATCCTTCTAGATAGTCTCACTACATAAAATATGCATGGATATTATAATGGAAAGCGGTTTGACAAAATAACTTATTTGAGATAACAAAAGAGTCAGTTATGAATAATGGGATGCATGCAAATATATTATAATTACTTACTCAGAGTAATCACCATCAACATAAAAATCAACAGATGCTTTAAGAAATGATGATAGTATATCTTTTTCCTTCCTGTGATATGTGCGCCTGTGTTAAAATCATCTTGGCTTATCTGGCAATACTGATGACTCAACATCTATAAATATGGTAGACTCTCAAATATGCTAAAAGTAATAAAATATAAAAAATATTTAAAGTAAATATATTGAATATTTGTTATATGTCATACAAGCACACAATACAAACACAGTTAGTTGATACATCAAAAAATTTCTAAACCTCGCTATGTCGGGGAGAATTTTCTTGTTCCTTAACTAATTGTCTTAGCTCCATCAGTGCAATAGTGATAGGCTCCAAAACTGAAAATTGATGAGGATCTGTATCACTCTCGCTAGTGGATAAGGCCATTCTTTCTTCACCTATGTTTCCTTCCTGCTATTTCTTTCTTACATGTTTGTAGGTCTTAGAAAGGTATGATGTGGCTTTTCCCTTCTCCATGGGCCTTCTCTCCCGACCTTCTAATTTTACCCATCTGCATAATAAGGACTCCAGTTTTACAGCAGCATCTTCTTTCTCACACTCCACTCCAACCACGAAATTGATCTGAAAAAGATGTATATTATTTATTATTAGTTAGTAAGCATTGATATTAAAAAAATATATATCTTTAAGTACTTTTTTTCTGAAAATTACCTCCACTGCTTCATTACTATGAGCTATAGTAGTGTCCACTATAGCCGGATAGGTTTCTTCAGGTATAAAATATTGATCCACCCTCACCTAATAATAAAGATTAATTAGGTCAAAAATAGCATCATTTCCACACATGAATATTAAAACTACAACATTATACTCATCTTAGAAGAATCTGCAATCATGCTTGCAATATCAACTATCTACATTAAGCCCTTGTCCTAGAGCATCTTCTTGATGCACGAAAGTCTCCTATCAAAGGCAACAATCCATGCATTCTTCAATGCGGTATCCTTAATTGGTTGAGGGTTCTCTAAGTGAAAGTCGTGACTAATCAAGAATCTCTTAACTGCTATGATCCACATCTCCAAAGCATTAATTGGATCTTGTTTGGATTGGTTAGATGATGGATCCTGAAAAATCATAAAAACATTGGAGATGGTATAAGTGAGAATAAGATGAACTGTGTGCCAAATGGCTATGTACCAAATAAAAATAAGTATATGCCACATGAAGACAATAACATACAGTAATAAATTAAAAAGAATGTAGCAAAATCTTAAATGTCTAAGAATGCATTATAAGTGTGTGCAAGATGAACTTTACTATGTGCCGGTACATCGCATGTGTGTACCAAATAAAAAATAATATAAAAATTAGATAACTAATATGGAGTATAAATTTTTTTAAAAAAATAGATTTTATATGTGCCTACTCTTCTATTGAAACTATTCCTTGTGGCCTTTGTGATAGGAGATGTACCTCATCCTTCTTAGACTAAATCCTCTGGATCACCTATCATGAAATAGAAAAATTTTTCAAAAAGATTAGTTATGCTTCAACTAAAATTTGTATTATATTAAGATACAAAAGTTAATATCTTAATTTTTTTTAATTTCTTAATAGCTTCGACTATCACCTCCGCCTTGCGAGGGAATGGGGTGTTGTTCCAATGCAAAAAATGAAAATAAATAAATGATGGTCTATGCTTTTCAAGTAGACTATTGGCATGCTTAACAGCCCATGCCTGCACCAAAAAAGTAATGTAAGCATTATATTTTAGAAAAATTTAACTGTGTATCATGCCAAAATAATATAGATTTACTATGTATCATAATAGAATAACTGTATGCTATAATAAATTAACTTTATACTATAGTAAATTAACTATAACCCAGTAAAGATTAATTATATAACATAATAAATTAACTATATACCAATAATAAATTAACTATGTACCATAATAAATTAACTATGTACCTATTATAGATTAACTATGTATTATAGTAAATTAACTATAATCCATAATAAATTAATTATGTACTATAGTAAATTAACTATGACATAGTAAAGAATAACTATGTAACATAATAAATTAATAGTGTACCAATAATAAATTAACTATGTACTATAATAAATTAACAGCCATGTACTATACTACATTAACTATGATCCAGTATAGATTAACTATGTACCATAATAAATTAACTATGTACCAATAAAGATTAACTATGTATCATAATAAATTAACTATATTTTAATATAGATTAACTGTGTACTATAGGAAATTAACTATGATCTAGTATAGATTAACTATGCACTATAGTAAATTAATAATGTACCATAAAAAACTAACTATATTCCAATATAGATTAATTATGTATAAATATAAATTAACTATGTACCATAATAGATTAAGTGTATATCAATATGAATTAATTATATACCATAATACAATAACTATGTACCATAACAAATTAACTGTATGCCATTCTATATTAACTAATGAACCATACTAGACTAATTATGTACCATGTTAAAGTAAGTGATACCATAATAGATTGACTATCAAATAATTGAATTTAAAGTAAACACAGATAGACTTACCACTAGAGCCATCGTACATCCATCCATGTACCTAGTTGAGCCTCTTTCAATCATGTTTCTCATACACACGCTCTCTACTAGGCTAGAGATCTGCTGTCGAAGAAAAGAAAAAATCGCAAGACCCCAACTATATGAACCTAGATGATCCAAATCATCGAGATATTGACGTAATTCTTTTGGAACTTGGTATCATACAGTTGAAAAAAGAATAGTTATAAAAAGAAAAAGAACCCAACACTTGATATAGTCTTCTGCATCCTGCAATCCTGACTTTCCAACAAGAGACATCAATCTATTTTTAACTAAATTTTTAGTAGTCTTTTTATAGTCACCATTAAAAATTGGATAATGAGGTCCGACTGAATCTTCTCATCCCTATATAATTCAATCTCATCATCCATAGCCCTCAAACCAAGGATGAGAACAATATCAGTCCCTACAAAAGAAATCATAGTACTACCCAACCTAAAGCCCTCCTTCTCATCATCCCAAAAAAACAATAATGCATCCAATAATGGCCTACTTTACTTAATATATGGAGGTCGGAGCAAATAGGCAAATGAAGTTGCAGCCACCTTTGTCTTCTGCTCTTCGGACATGGACTCCATAAGTATGTCCATAACCTCAATTAGTGACTAAAATAGTATCTTCCATTCATCATATTAATTGAGCCAATATACAAATCTTTGTCTCTTCTTGAACTAGCCATCTTGACACTGCATCGCAAATCAAATTTACATGATACATATCAAAAACATCATCGTAATATTGTAAACAAATATCAATCCAATTTAACTCAAAAAATCTAAAAAAAATTATGATACAAAGCTTCTGCTAATTAAAATGCATTATTCTATAGTGTTAATAGTTTAACTCAAGTTGATAAAATACTTTAAATTTGCAATTATGAAGTTCAATGTATAATTTTCTGCCATTACTCTAATTCAACTATATTAATTTTTATCTAAAATTTTATAGTTTACTAATAAAAGAAATGCAATACCCTGCAATTACATTCATATTTTCTTCCAATTCTTTAAATGCCTTAAATTTAAGAAAATATGCTTCATGAATTGGAAGTTTTCAGGAATAAGATGCTTTCTTGATTGAGAAATCAAAACCAGTCAAAGCCAAAATCAAGAAAAAGATCATGAATATGAAATATAGTGCAGAAATTAAAAAAAAAAAAAACTACCTCTTAATTGATTCTTCTCAGAGTCTTGGTGCTTCGAGAGGAGATTGAGTAGAGATTTTCGGACAGGAAGGGAATGCAACGTCCAATGCTAATTTAGGGGCTATCTGAAAGCAACCCTAAGAACTAATCGAGTAGTTAAAAATTTCTCTGTCTAACATCTACAAGAAGGGAGAGAGGCAAAGAAGTAGTATCGTTGAAGAGGCAAAAAGAAAATATCAAGAAAAAAAAAAGAGATGATTAAAATTATCTCTATCCATGTCTGCCACCTCCATTATCATCATTGCCATTGAAGATTTTGCCAAAAAAGTAGTGCCATAGACATCGCCACTGGTGGCATGAGGCAAATTATCCTAAAATTGATCCATTGAAGGTCATTGGGGGTACCCAAAGCAGAGAAGAAAGGTAGGGAGATAGAAAATTTTATTTTGGAGAGATATCGTATTTGAATTGAGGGTATTTCTATCTCATCAAGACTTAAACTTAAATAATGAACCAAAAATTATAGTTTGGGTCAACATGCCTTAAAAGTTAAAGTTCGATCAAATTTTGGATCGAAACTCAAAATCTTCTAATTTTAATGCTATGTGCTTGGTAACATAAAATAAAACACAAGTATAGATAAAGAATAATAGAAATAAAACTATACAAGTATAAAGATAAAGCTTTTATAATGGTTCGGTACCAAACTCGGCACCTATGTCCACTTTTCAAGTAAATCACTTGAAAATTTAAGTATAATCATGCAATTAATTATAGTTCAATTATTTTTCTTGGGTTCATAATCTAACTTGATTGGTTTTGACCAAAACTGATCAACTACAATCTTTATAATGATTATTTTTTGGGGCTAACAATCAATTTCGATTGATTTTATCCTTGGCTCATCAATCAAAATCAATACAACATCTAACTCTAGGCTTGGACCAACCCAAGTTTCTCATCCAAGATACTTGTAAACAAAAAAAATATAATCATAGTGATTAAAAGAGTTTAGAAATAAAAACTCAATGAAGTCCAAGAGAAAAATTTTTGAGTTAAAAGCTTGTCGACTTGATCTTCTCCTTGAATGCTTGAAAGAAATTGATGGAGCTCTTCAATGCTTGTGCCATAACTTCTCGCACTTTAAGGATCATTGGAAGGATAGAATATTCTCTGAAAAACTCTTCCTTCACTTCATAAAATGGCTTATATAATGAATGAACTGAAGTAGACTTGAAAGCTCTTCAATAGATGTTCAGAAGTTATTGTTGCAGTTCTTAAATATTCTTTATATATTTCAAGGCTTTTCCACCATCCTAAGACATCTGGAGAGGTCTCATTTAATGCCCTAACTATTGAAAATAAAAATTTAACCGTTGAAAAAAATGATGAGGTAAAAAAAGTGTGGATCTGAAAAACTAGCCATTACAGTGCCTTAGTCGACTAAGTGAGACTTAGTCGACTAAAAATCTCTTAGTCAACTAGGTATCAGATAGCTAAAATATGGTCTTTCTATCCTGCTTCTATCTTCTGAGATTGAGTCGACTAACTTCTTAACTGAGTTGACTAAGTTTCTTAGGTTCTAAAATTTATCTTTTCTATACTTTCTATCTTATTGTTGTCTTTTAAGACTGAGTTGACTAACTTTAAGACTGAGTCGACTAATGACTAAGTTTTATGGATCCTGAAATTTGACTTTCTATCATTGATATAGAGTCGGCTGAAACATCCACTGGGTCAACTCAAATTGTGTGCCATAAAATTTTTAACAGCATTTCTTCTTTAATTTTATTTATGGGCTAGACTTATCTTCTGAACTTGATTTAATTTTTATTCACCTTTCTTTTTAAGATGTGTCAAGTCTAGATTTTTTTAAAAGACCTCTTGAATGATGGTACTCTATTTAATTGATGAAAATCACTTGAACCAATGTGAGCACTTAAAATTTAAACTATACATTCTTAAAAATAATATTAGTAACTTAATAAATTATACTCAAATATTTTTGTTATTATCAAAATCAGTCTAGGGGTCAATACTTTGCTTCTCCTTTTGTCTTGATTTTTCATAGTTTTTTTTTAAATTATTTTATTTGTTGTCTTTCCTAGGCTGATTCTTCTTCTTGATCCCATGAACTTCATGCTCGCTTTACTAATATCTGCAACTTAAAAGAGCTTTAGCACTTTATGGATGCTCTTATGATGACCTTCAACATACGTGATAAAAACTGCACGATCATTGAGGGAGATCCCGAGTATGATTGCTTATTTATAAAATTCAATGATATAATCCTAGATAGATTGATCATATTTTTGTTGCAAGTACTGTCACTTAATCCATTGATCCTCCTTATAGCTGATTGGTAAGAACTACTTGATTTTAGCCCTTAAATTTGCTCTGAATCAGATTATAAATGTTGTTATTCCTCATGTACAAATTTCACCACATAAGAGTATGGCTAGAATGCTTATGGGGGGGGCAAAAGCTATCTTCTGGGTACTAGCATATCCATAGATAGTAAAGTAGGTCTTTAACTTATCTAGCCAATTATCCAACTTCTCAACATTGGTAGTTTCATCGTATATAGGATCTTTATTTGAGTTTCCACTTTGAAAGATTAAAAGGAGAGATTTTGAGTACCTATATATTGCTCCTCCTCCTCACTAAATGGTAGATCTTTATTCTCAAATGTAAGAAACAACTTTGTAATAGAAATTGCTAGTGCTCATGCTAAAGGAATCACCAATTGAATCTTAATGAGTTGAGCAATTTTCTCCACAATTGTATGAGACGTTCCTTCATCTTATCATGATGCATCAAGCAAAAATAGTAGCCATACTCATCTTTATCATTCGATGTACTTAAAGCATAAATAGCCATTTAGATATAAAGGACCAAAAAGCCCTATACTAATTTGATGCGATCAGATCAAATTGGAATTTCACTAGATAAGAGCATGGCTTTAATACCAACTTGATTCAATCAGAGAAAAAAAAGAATTACCTCAACCACTTAACTTGAATCTCTTCAAATAAAATTAAAAAATATAAACATTATGAAAAATAGAGTTGATGTCCTCTTTTCTTCCACTGATGATCCACACATCATAAATTGAGGTTCGTAGCTCCTATTTATGATGGTAATAAGATCTTTTCTTACATAATTCGAGTTAAATTTTTGTTCTAATTCAAATAGGATTAGGTTTCTAAAAATAAATTAATGGTTGAAATAAATATGAAAAAAAACTAAAATCCTATAGGAGGTTGATCTTAACTTTTGTATCAACTTTGCTTTCTATCACTCCACATAATTTTTTATAGATTAAGAGACAGCATCTGATCAAAAGTCTTATCCAAAAAAAAAAAAATTATTTTGATCGATCTATTTCAAAATCCAAATAACAAGATTTTGATCCCTTTCGATACCCTAAAGGTTTAGCCCTAAGCTATATATCTTGAAAGGCTTCCTAATTTCAAAGAAAAGAAAAAAAGATCATCTCAATCAAATGTCTATTGACTCAAGGATTAAATTTGATGATCCCAAAATACTTAAGTATGTTTGATACTAATTCAAGTTTGAGAGCTCACTTGTAGCAAAATTCTTGACGATCATAGGTTACACAAATAACCAAGAGGAAGCTCCTTCAAAACTTGCAGAAAGAAAAGTTTCCCTAGATGCTTAACAAAAGAAAAAGGAGAGGAGCCGACCTTGATACATTGGAGCTAACTCTAGCACACCCTAAATTAGATCTACTTATCCAAGAGTTGACCTCGATACTTCTCATGTTGATTCCAAGTAAACTCAAGTCGAACTGAATGGAACTAGAGTCGACCCCAAAATAGTTTTAGGATATAGATGGAGAGCAATAGAAAGTGGTATGAACTCGAGGCAACCTCTATGTATCTTGAGTCGATTCAAGTGGAAACTCAAATCAACCCCAACAAAACAAGAGTCAACCCTAGACTAATCTTAGAGAATCAATAGAGAGTAGCTAAATTTGACTGAGTGGACCCCAGCAACAACCGAGTAGATCCTAGAATGACTCAAAAGATAGAGAGCTATTTCGAGACACTATAGATTATGCATCGACCTCTAAAGAAAGTCAAGCCAACCTTAGAAGATCTAAAGTCGACACTACTTTTTGACAGCATAACAGCTAGTTTTTCAAAAAGTTTCTAGTGACTAAAATATGGATCTAATGGTTTGCTTAAGTTGTCTAACGTTCTTCTCACCTTCTTCGATCAATTTGTGACATATTTAAGCATTGAATTCAATTGGAAAATGTGGTTTTTTGAGAAAAGAAGCAAAAAAAAAAAAAGCAAAACAAAACCAACCAAAGAAAAAGAAGGAAGAACATTTAAGAGAGAATTCAAGACAATCTTCTAGAAATTAATTCAATTGATTATATGACCTATCAGCTAAAACAACTTTTTCAAGGATTCAATTAAGCTTCTCTCAAGCTTTCAATAGGGAAGTCATCTCATTCAAGAGATACCTTCACCAACTTCCTTGAGCCACCAAGAGTTTCCATTTTTTGAGTTTTAAATTCTCATTTACTGTATTCATTGTGTTATAACAAGTTTCTTAGGAAAGAAACTTTGAGTTTTAGACTGGTCCAAGTCTATAATTAGATGGTTGTATCGAAACTAAGTCAGCGAAGACTTGGTTAAAGTTTTAATTGGTCAGCCTATGCAAGACCAATTGTGTTGATTGTAATCTAGGTCAAAATAATTGATTTTTAATCTTCGTGATTGTAGTGAATTCCTAAATTGGAGGATTTGGAGAGTGGATGTACGTGTTTGGCCTTGTACTGAACCACTATAAATTTTTATATTTGTGATTGTGGTTTCCCTTATTTTCTTGCTCATCTTCTATTATTTTACTTTTTGCTATTTTATAGTATTATCTTTATTGTTTTGCTTTGCATCATTGATTTAGAGTGCACACTTGTTTTTGATTTGTCAAAATTTTTGAAAATCCAATTCACACACTCCCATCTTATGTTGCTCTCTCTGGACAACAAGTGGTATTAGAGTGATGTGCTTAGCCCATTGATCTAACTATCAAGATTTAAAAATCATAGCAACTCCGATTGGTAGTTATTTAAATGAAGGTTAATCAATCAATAGATTATCTTTTTTTAATGGCATAAATTATACTTATTGAACAACTCATATGAAATTTTTTATTCAAGTACTAAATTATGATATGTGGAATGTCTTGGACCTCACACATCTACTATTTTAATTGATGGTGTGCTTTCTTCCATATTGGAAAAGAATTGGGATGAAGTTGATAAAAGAATGGCCCAGCTAAACACTAAAGCCATGAATATTTTCTATTATACTTTAGATGCTAATGAATTTTACTAGATTTATACTTACATATTTGCTAAGAAAATTTGGGATAGACTTAAGATTATTCATGAGGATATCAATCAAGTAAAAGAATTTGAAATCAACATGCTTATGGATAAATATGAATTATTCAAAATGGAACTTACTGAATCTATTATTGAAATGTTTAGAAGATTCACTTATATTATCAATACTTTAAAAAGTCTTAGCAAGGATTATACTAATAGCAATCTTGTGCATAAAATTTTTGGGTCTTTGCTAAAGAATTAGGAAGCCAAGTTGATGGCAATATAAGAAGCGAAAGATTTAAATAAGCTATCCTTGGAAGAACTCATGGGCTCACATGACTCACGAGTTGAGCATGTACCACAATGTCAAAGAGGAAGCCAAGAAAAGAAAAACAATGACTCAAAAATTTATGGCCATGATGAAGATGATAGTGATGAGTCAGAGAAAACTGATAATGAAAATAAATTGGTCATGATAACAAAAGAGTTCAAAAGGTTCATAAGAAAAAAAGGTATGGATTCAAGAAGAAAGGCTTAAGTAAAGGGGATGCAAACAAAGATAAAAAATGGGAGAAATCGGCCCTATGCTATGAGCGCAAAAAGTCTGAACACTTCAAAGCTGATGCCCTCTACTCAAGAAAGACCCTAGAAAGCATAAAACAAAAATGATGATTAGCACAAGGAGCAATATAGATGATTCAAGCTTGGAAGAAAAAGATGAAAAAGAAGTTGTCAACATGTGCTTTAGGACACATGATGATGAGGTATATTCTGAAAATTCCCCATGAATTCACTTTTGAAGAGCTATAAGATGCTTTTATGAATCAATTGATGAGTTAAAAAAGTTTATTGGTAAAAATAAGGAACTTAAGAAATTAAACCAAACTTTAATAATTATGAAAAATGAATTTTAGAAAGAATCTAAAGTTTTATTGAGGAAAAGAGATGTTTGATTGAGGAAAGTGAAAAGCTTAAAAGAGAAGTTGAAAATTTTAAACCTATTGTGGATAGATTTACCTAGAGTTCTAAAAAATTGCAAATAATTTTAGATAGCCAAAATGCCATACCTGACAAAGCCGAATTGGGCTTCAACTCTTTAAAAAAGTAAAAGTTTTTAAAGAATTTGTTTGTGAAACCTACATTTGAAAATTATTGAATTACTTTTTTAAATGTGATATAGCTAATTATAAGAATTTTGAATGCAATGTAGAAAAGATTGGAAATATTCTTGTACAGAAAATTTGGATTCCTAAAGGAACCAAGCCTATTAAGGCTTAAAGGATCCAAGATGACTTGGATACCTAAATTAACAAAATGATATACATCTTGTAGATATGCTTGAAATCTGATGCAATTAAAAGAAGATAGTACTTGGATAGTGGATGCTCAAGATATACGATAGAAGATGAATCTCAATTCATCACCTTAAAAGCTAAAGATGGAAGAATTGTAATATTTGGAGATAATGAAAAAGAAAAAATCATTGATCTCGATAACATTCAAATATCTCCATCTACTTGTATTGAAAATATATTACTTATGAATGGATTAAAGCATAATTTACTTAGTATTAGTCAATTACATAATAAAGGATTTAAAGTTTCTTGATAATTTGTCACTGACAATAGTATCAAGTTCATAGGATATAAATATGAAAATGTTTACTTAGTAGATCTTGATGATTTGCCCAAGGACATCACACGATATCTAGTAGCTATGAATGTTGAAATTAGTGAATCTAATTAGATTTGGCATCATAGACTAAGTCATGCAAGCATGAATTTAATCACTAAATTGGTTAGAAAAGACTTCATAAATAGTTTATCAAAAATTAATTTAAAAAATAATAAAGTTTGTGATATATGTCAATTTGGGAAGCCAACTATATCTTCATTCAAGCCTAAAAATATTATTTCAATTACTAAGCCATTGGAATTATTGCATATAGATTTATTTACGCTAAGTAGGACCATAAACCTAAGTGGTAAGAAATATGGTTTTGTAATTATCGATGACTATTTTTGATTTACTTGGATATTGTTTCTTACACATAAAGATGAAGCTTTTAATACATTTTCAAAGCTACTCAAAAAAATTACAAACAAAAATAGAGTAAGTGTTTTAAAAATTAGAAGTGATCATAATATTAATTTGAAAATCAAGATTTCAACTATTTTTGTTTTGAAAATGGCATTGAACATAATTTTTTAGCCCTTAGGATACGTCGACAAAATAGGATAGTAGGAGGAAAGAATAAGACTTTAGAAGAGATGGCATAGACTGTGCTGTTTTTGTGAAAGCAACATTGCAAAGCAGGTGGAAGCAATTAACACTCTATGTTATGTGCTCAATTGTATATCAGGTAGATCTAATTTAAAGAAAATATCCTATGAGCTTTAGAAAGAAAAAAAATCAAATATTACATATTTCAAAATTTTTGATGGTCATTATTTTATCTTGAATAATGGAAAGGATAAAATAGAAAAATTTAATGAAAAATCTTGTGAAGGAATATTTCTTAGTTAATCTTCTATTTATAAAGCTTATAGAGCATTTGATTAAAGAAAACTAGTAGTGGAAAAATTAATTCATATTATTTTTTAAGAAATTAATAGTTTTCCATCAAGAGAAGTAGATTTAGATGATGATGTAGGTGTTCTTAATAAGAAAATGAATCAAATGACTTTTGAAGTACCTTTTTTCAAGAACAAGAAAAAAAGGATCGACAATAAGAAGCAGAAGAAAAGAATAATGAATTTTAAGTGTTAGTAAACATTACTCAAGGAGGTATAAATGAATTATCTAAAGAATGGAGGTATGCTCATCATCAATTAAGAGAATGAATTATTGGTCATCTATCTCATGATATTAGAACTTGAGCATCTATTAGAGAAGCATTGAATCATTTTATATTTGTCTCACAAATTAAACCAAAAAATGTAATTGAAGCTAAAAAAGATACATATTGGATAAATTCTATGCAAAAAAAATTAAATCAATTTTAAAGAATAATATTTGGGATCTAGTTAACAGACCTAGAAATTACCCAATAATTGAAATAATATGGATCTTTTGAAATAAATTGGATGAACAAGATAATGTTGCCATCAATAAAGCTAGATTAGTTGTACAAGGATAATATCAAGAAGAATGAATCAATTTGATGAAACCTTTGTTCTAGTTGCTAGATTCGAAGCAATTAGATTATTGTTAGCATATGTACGCTTTATGGATTTTAAACTTTTCAAATGAATTTTAAAAGTATGATTTTTAAATGGTTACATTGTAGAGGAAGTTTATATTAAACAACCACCTGATTTTGAAGTTCATAAATTTTTAAATCATATTTTTAAATTAAATAATTCTTTATAACATTTAAAACAAGCACCTTGTGCTTGGTGTGAGAGGCTGATTTTATTTTTAATTGAAAATAACTTTAAAAGAGAAAATGTTAATACCACCTTGTTTATTAAAGGAAAATTGAATGATTTTTAATTATTCAAATTTATATTGATGAAATTATATTCGGTGCTACTAAGAAGATCTTGTATCAAGAGTTTGTAAAGTTAATATAGAGAGAGTTCAAAATGAGTATAGGTGAATTAACTTTGTCCATCAGACTTGATCTCCAAATAAAGCAAAGAGATGAGAGGACTTTCATCAACCAAAGTAAATATATAAGAGAAACTTTGAAGAAATTTAAGATGGAGAATACTAAAGAAATTGGTACCCCTATGAGCTCTTTATGCAAACTTGACCAAGATAAAAATGATAAATATATTGATCCTATACTTTACAGTGGAATGATAGGATCTCTACTTTATTTAATTATGAGTAGATAAGATATCATGTTTAGTATTTGTATATATGCTAAATATCAATTTAAGCCTAAATAATCATATATTATTCCTATTAAAAGAATTTTTTGATATTTAATTGAAACCTAAATTAATGTTGGATTATGAAATTCTAAATTATCCTCTATCAATCTAATTAGTTATTCAAATGCTGATTTTATTGGATGCAAATTAGATTAAAAGAGTACTAGTAGATGTTGCCAGTTTCTAAAAGTTAATTTGATCTCATAGTTTAACAAAAAGTAAAATTTAGTTGCATTATCTATAGCTGAAGCTGAATACATTATGGCTGAAAGTTATTGTGCTTAAATCTTGTTGAATAAACAATAACTAAAAAATTATGGCATAAAATATAATAAAGTTCGTATAACATATGATAATAAGCATTACAAACTTAGCTAAAAGTCCTATTCAACACTCAAGAACTAAGCATATTGAAATTAGACATTATTTTATTAGAGATCATGTGCACAATAATGATATTATACTCGATTTGGTTTTTATTGAAAAATAACTTATTGATATGTTTACTAAACTTTTATGTAAATAAAGATTTTGTATGATCAGAAGAGAATTAGATCTTTATGATCCATTTAGCTGAGTCTAAGCTAGACACCCTTACCTAGAATAATCATTACCTCTATTAGCTTATTTTTTAATACTACTTGATTATATCTCAAATTAAATCATTTCTTGAATCAAATTCTTTTTGATTATTTTTCTAGTTTGATGAGTCAACTTGCGCCCTTAAAGAGTCAATCCCTTAGACTTTGTTTTTTGAAAATTCATTTTAAAGTTTCACTATTATTTCTAGTGCCTCAATAGTCAACTTGAATAGACTTGGAGTCGACTCGAGTGAATCTTGAGTCATCCTCTATATAGGTGTTAGTTCATAGATTTCACTAGTCGACTGCTTTGTCATGATTGGGTATGCTTGTTTTAAGCCAATCTAGTCCCAAGGCATGGGTTTGTCTTTTAAATGTGTCTTTTTTTACCAAACGAAAGAGTCTTTTTCTCTTCTCTTGTTCCACTACCTTCTAGTCAACCCCACTCCAACCTAACCCTACCCAATGAATCCCCTTTATTCTCCTTGTTTTCTCTCAATCAACTATCAGAATTTACCGTGACTTGCTTCAATGAAGCAACTCGCTCGTCACTTGAAGAAGAAAAGGGGCAAGCAAGTAAGCCCTAGCACCATGAAAGATACCTCTCCCTTTATTACCACTCACACTTGTTCCAGAACTCAAGCAACAAATCATTAAAGATGAATCAACTCCTCCATTGGTAGCTCTCACGATACTTCTCTCGAATAGGGTAGTTTCCAGAAACCTTGACTTCAAGTTCTTAGAAAACGAAGGATTTGTCATAGGAAACAAGATCAAAAAGCAATGATGGGATTACTTTGACTCACTTAATGCACCCATCTATCCTATCCTAGTTCGTGAGTTCTATGGGCATGCTAACTTTGGGACCAACTGAATGGAATCCATGGTGAAAGTAGTTAGGATTACCCTCTCTAGTGAAGAATTGGGACGAATTCTTTATATGCCTACCTCTGGACCACATTTGATAGTTTGGGAAACCATGACATGACCTTGAGATGTATACTTGATCAAATGTTCAAGGGCTCAATGAAGTAGTTTATGCTAATCAGTTGTCTATTGAGATGAGACTTCATCATAACATGATCTACTAGCTCTTCCTTCCTAGAATGGGAAGTTTGAATTTGTGAGTGAACAAGATTTAGTGTTGATGTATCACATTGTAGAGGAGCTCCCATTTAATCTTCCTACTCTAATGTTGAGGTAGTTTTACCAAGAGGTTGACATCCATACAGCATGATACTTACTCTCATGTTTAGGAGTAGAAAATTAATTTAAATAAAAATGAAACTAAATCTTTGTACTATAAGAAAATTGAGTATTAACGATGAATTATCGTCGCTAATAATGGATATTAGTGACAGAATTAGACATGACAACATTACCATCTCTAATAACTATTTTTACCAATAGCTTTAGCGATAAAAATTTAGCCATCGCTAATAGTTATTAGCAATGGTAGTGGCAATGGCTACTGCTCTCGCTATAGGTATTAGTGATGATATTAGCGATGGCAACTTAGCCATCACTAATACTTACCTAATTTCTTAATTTTTGACTTTTTTACTTTCCCACTTTTCCCCATCGTCCTCCTCTTTCCCTCGCCTTTGGTCCCCCTGCTGCCCTCCTCTTTCCCCTGCCTCTAGTCCTCCGATCCCCATTTTCTCCTGTCGCACTATCGGATCTAGCATCCTCGAGCACCTGGCTGCCTTTCCGAGCCCTCGACTGCCTCTCGTATCCCTAAGCCTCTGGTCATGAGCTCTAGGCTGCCTCCCTGAGCTCCCGACCGCAAGTCCCTATGCTGCCTTCCTGAGCCCCTAGCTGCCTCCCACCTTTCCAAGGAGGAACCATCCAATATTATATAATTTTTCAAGCTTGAATCTTATGAGGATGAACCATCCAAGATATGAATTAGGATCTATTACTTGTTATCAAATAGATGCATTTGTATTGGAAGTTAAAAACATTAGACTCAACTCAACTAAACTGTTGTGGTTAACTACATGAATCTTTTTCCTCCTTGTCACTCTATTTTGGTTCATATATTTTGAATAAGACTATAAATGGATCGGGTTGACCCATGATTCGATCTAGACCGATCCACCTAGACCTGATCCTACTCGTTTTAAAGAACCTGTAGGATCGAGTCTGGTTCTGAAATTGAATCCATTTAATTTTTTTGGATCAGGTCTAGGTTTACTAAATTTAGATCCGACCCGATCTGATCTGATCTGAATTCAGTATTGGATCCAATATATAAACCATAGAGCAAATAGAGTGGGATTATACATGGACCCGACCCGAGCTGACCCAATCCGGCTTGACCCAAATTATCCAATGGGACAAAATTTTTGACCGTGGATCCAATCCAATCCAACCCGATCTTCTATTGGATTGAGTCTAGGTCTAACATTAGGACTCGATCAAGAAACTGGATCGGATTGAAGCCACTTATGACCCAGTTCGACATTTGTAGTAAAAAAAAAAAAATTTCTTTCCTGCGCCCTCATTTGTTCCCATGCACCCTCATTTTCCACCACCCTCCACACACCCTCATTTTTCCCTGCACGCCCTCATTTTCTCCCATCCCAACATATGCTCTTGTTTTCCCCTGCACACCCTCATTCTCCCCCACCCCCTCATTTTCCCCCATCCCCTCTTTCTCCCACCTCTGGTTCCCCCATTGGCCCCTCTTTTTCCCGCCTCTGATCCTCCAATCTCTGTTTTTCCCCCGCCATGCCATCGGATTCAATATCCCTGAGCACCCGGCCGCCTCCTTGAGCCTCCGACTACCTCCCACCTTCCCAAGCCTCCAATTGCCTCCTGCCTTCCCGAGCCCTTGGCTATCTTCCGCCTCCCCAAGCCCCCATCCTTGAGCCCCAGGCACCTCTCACCTTCCTGAGCCCTCAGCCCGCCTCTCCCCAGCTTTGTTCCTGATCCTGTTCTCTTGATGATTTATGATTCTTTTTTTTGAAGCTTGTTTCCCTCCTGTGTGTGATTTACTAGCTCTATTCTGTTCCCCAACTTAGACAACTTAAAACCTAATTTAGTCTCAGATAATCCTTGATTTTCATTATGGATCTTGTTCATTTGGTACTGTTTCCATGATAAGGAACCCTTCCTGCTATCTTTTTTTGATGCGTGGTGTGCCTTGCAATCGACTTAAAAATCCTATTTTAGCTCCTGAGAAACCCAATTTTGTTCTAAGTATCCTTATTTGTCATTAAAATATTATATTTTTGGACTAAATAGTGACTAAATTTAATATATGTTATATACAACTTAATTATTTAATCTCTTCCTCCGTCTTGTTTTCCTACTAATCATTGGATTCAGTTGATTTGTATAATTTGGCAAATAAGAACAATCTTTGCTTGTACATTTTCTTTTGTTCAAAATATTTTGAATTGAGTTTCCTTTGAATTCTCAAGATTCAAACAGATTAGAATCTGTTAGGAAGTTCAAAACATATCTGTTTTGGAGGGAAGTAATTAATTTTTTGTCCTGTTCTTTTTCTTCTGGTCATTGTGTTATGTTTTGATACGCTAGGCAGTGAGGATGTTGACTCCTGCAAGAAAGAGGCTGATGAAGGACTTCAAGCAGCTGCAGCAAGACCCCCCCCCTGCTGTATAAGTGGTGCACCTCAGGACAATAACATCATGCTTTCGAATGCAGTTATTTTTGGATATATTTGGAAGGAACAACTTGATCTATTTTTTACTTGTGAGAGTTGTTTGTATTTTCACATTTTGTTTGAACTTTGTACATGCATTTTTAATTGCAGTCCTGATGACATGCCTTGGGATGGAGGTAAGGCAACTCAACTCCTCCAGTATTATTTCCAAGACATATGTGTGGCATGAGAATTTTTTTATATCAATTACATGTTGTTGCTATCACAATAAATCTTTTTTATATTGATTCCAATAGTTTGTTTGCTAAATTTAGGTTTCAGCTCTCAGGTAGTTTCCCCCTGCGAAGGCATGTTTAAACATATTTCATTCTGAAGCATGCTCCTCTTTTCTTTGTGCATTAAAGTTCAGGAGAAACTAACTTTGCATGCAAAGAATAATGTTATTATTTGCAATTTGCTCACCACTGATTCTACTTTTTGATAATTACCATAAATATCCTGATAAAAGCATTAATTTATAAATTAATTTATTTTTATTTTAATTAATACTTTTATTTATCTTTTGTTGAAAAAATATTTATTAATGAAAAGAGCTTAATTTTTTAATTAAAATAAAAAATTTGGAGCAAATCAGATTTAAAATGGATTCGGTATGAAGACTCAAAGAAAAAAAATATAAAATAAAAAAAATATAAAGTCGGCCGAGCCAGTCGAGCTAGCACAGCCCAGCCATGCACGAACACCAGCACATGTAGACTGCCCAGCCTGCTAGCCCATAGCCCATCCACCTCTAGAGCACGCAATGTGTGCAAGCCCAGCCCAGCCTAGCCTCCCTTAGCACTGATGTCACCCTAACGTCAAAAAACCACGTGATCCATGGTGGACCGATGGCTAATGCAATAGGTGTGGACCCTTAAAGGGTCCATAGAAAAACCCAAGTGGCTCATGAGGGCATTTTGGTTATTTTTGAAGGTGTGGCGTGCTTTGATTCATTGGAAACTACAATGCGCGCGGTCTATGCTTGGTTCACAGGCAAATGTGCACGATCGAATGGTTCAAAACATTCTCGATTGAGATCCAATGGCTATGGTATTTTCCTATTTTGATTCAAAGTTCTCCAACTCCCTAAGTGCCATCCGACGGTCCAAAGGCTCCTAGTACATGATCCAGCAGCCCATATTTGCCTGATTATTCGATCTAACGGTCAGCATTGAATCCGACTTTGATCTAAGTTTTTTCAGTAGATTTTTGGATAATTTTTTGATCGTTTGATCCAAATCTGATGCACAGCAATGTCCAGGTCTTTTTATTAACAGCAAAGGTGCCGTTTTTGACTCATTTCAATAGTTTTAGTTTGATTTTCATCAGGATTTCTCATCTATACAACTCTTTACACTATTTAAAGGGCCCAGGTCGATAGAAATAGGCTATGTTTAATCAAAGAGAGGGAAAGATACAGGATGGGAACCAAACTTGGATTAAAAGATGCTTCAAGACAAAGGATACTGAGAAGAAGAGCTATCTCCTATGTCATCTTCATGCCAATACCAATCTGAGATCAAGATCAAATTCAAGAAAAAAGAAGGAGATGTGAGCATGCTCTGAAGAGTACAAAGGAAGAGAAGTCTACCAACCATTTTTTCGACATGACTATGCAGATCCACTTCAACTCTTTATTACAGCTTTGTTTATTTATTTTCTTATCTTTTTAATTTCTTATATCTAAATTCTGAACTTTAAATTAATGCAAAATTTATTTTATGCTCTTTAAATTTTAGCTCTTAACTTTTAATCATAAATTTATTTTATTATAATTAGAAGCTAAGATCTAGATAGTGGATCTTAGTACCAAAATTTACTTTTATGTAATTTTAATTTATATTTTTTACTTTAACTTCCTTATCAAATTTTTTTTAATAAACTTTAAGATTTCAAATCAAAGCACTACCTTCTTCATGGACTCGACTCGACTCACTACTTTTTATATATTTTTAATTATTTAAAAAATAAAAATTAAACTGATAAATATGATATCTTAACGACAACATCGCTTGTGCTCTATTAAGTTTTTTTGCAACATTATCGGAAAGACATAAAAATTAAAATTTTAAATTTTTTTAATTTTTTGAGAATATTGCTTACTAACTTTTTTTTGTTTATTTTGTAGAAAAAAAAAGAGCAAAAAAAATTAGGACAAACCCTAGACTTATTTTCTTTTTAGCATTATTTACTTTATTCTTAAATTAATTTAAAAAATATCTACTTAAATCTAATTAAAATTTATGATAAGAGTAGAAACCCTAATTGCTTAGAGCATCCATCATATTAGACTTATTTTTATTTTTTTTATTGATTGCTAGAGACAAGGTGAGTCTTTCAAAGTTTAATTAGTTTCATGCATCTAATTTAATTGTAGAGAACCTCTTGTATGATATTGATTGTGCATATTCATCTTCAAATCAATTTAAGGATACAATCCATTAATCAAAATAATGTAAAAATTTGATCACTCTTGCTTAGCCCATAAATCACCTACTTGCATCTATATAACCTAAGCTTTTAACTAAAATCAATTAGACATCAGCCCTAAGAACTTGAGTTCATTAGAACAAGGAACCCTAAGAGTTGGACTTGGTAAGGGTTAGTCAGTCTGACTACTATCTAAGGCAAGTGGTTTAGGCATCACATCTCGAAGGAAGATGGTTACTTAATTGGTTCTATTAGCTTATCTGGCCAATTTATTTGGTATCTAAGCAAAGCAACGGAGGGATTTTCACCAATCTTATACTTATCTGATCAGTTAAATGGCTGATTTTTTAGTTGGAGGGCTTGAAGGTGATCTTAGTAGTTAGGACCTATATAAACCTAGGACAATCTTTAGTTAGGATTGATTGTCTAACTTGATTGCTGATCAACATCAAATCTAACCTAACTAATTCTTCTCTCTCTTCTTAGCTTTAGGACTTCTTAGGTTCTTTCTTTAGAACTCTTTTTTCTCTTTCTTCTACTTTTCTCCTCTTCTCTTCAAAAAAAATAAAATAAAATAAATAAATAAACTAAAATAATATATAAAAAATAAAAATAATAATAATAATGAACCACATGTTAGAGTTGTACTAGTACATGCACGATAAGAGATTGCTTTTTCGATCTAGTTGAATTCAATCCTAAAATTAAATGGCTAATCCATATTAAACTTGATAATTAAATGGCTAAAAATAATAAAAAACTACTTAAGCAGATAAAAAAATATTTTATTTCTTTTAGCTATAACCCATTGACTTGTATCCACTTATCCAATATCTTTGCAAGCTATTATGAGATCAAGTCAACCATAATTCAGATGCTTCCATCTTTCTATGAAAACATCAATGAAAATCTTTATAAGCATCTAGATGAATTTTTAGAAATCTGCTCTATGGTAAAGATCCAAAATTTTACTGATAATATTCTTAGACTAATCTTATTCTCTTTTTCATTAAAGAATAAAGCTAAGTACTGACTTGGCATAATAGGAAGACCAATCCAAACTGGGGCTAAATTGCAACATAAATTTCTTAAAAAATTTTATTCCATAAGTTGAACCATTACCATGAGATGAGCCATCACTAGATTTGCTCAACTTCCAAAAAAATAAATTTACGAGTCATGAAAGAGACTTAAGAAACTTCTTAGAAAATATCCACACCTTGGTCTATCTAAGTGGCAAATTATTTAAGCTTTTTATGAGAATTTAGGAGATCAATATAGATAGATGGCAGATGCATCTTATGAAGATGC
Organism: Cocos nucifera; assembly: GCA_006176705.1. Classification (NCBI taxonomy): domain Eukaryota; kingdom Viridiplantae; phylum Streptophyta; class Magnoliopsida; order Arecales; family Arecaceae; genus Cocos; species Cocos nucifera. Next base: position 100,468 of record QRFJ01000596.1, read on the forward strand.
ATTCATGAGCAAAAGTTGAAATCTTGAGTGAAAACTCAATCAACCATGCTTCTTTATCTTTTTATGAAATGTCAATGCCTCATCAAAAGTGGATAGGAATTTATGAGTTTAAATATTCAGAATCTAGTTCTAAGGCTAACTTGAATCTGATAGCACAAAACTTAGATAAAGTCAACATTCTTATCTAGAAATTAGGTCAATTTCTAATCCTAGATCAATAATCTCCTGCACAATACACATCACTTTCTAATTATCAGAAGATGTATTTTGTCTGTGCTAGTCCAACCCATCATATAAGTGAATGTCCCACGGTTGCATAATTTTTACCTTTCATCTAAGAACAAGTCCAAGCTACACAAGGCTACTCCAAGCCAATTAATGATTTATTTTCAACATATAATCCAGGTTGAAAAAACCATCCTAATTTTTCTTGGAGACCTCAACGGACTCAGGCTGCGATCCAAATATCACCCGTGCAAAACTATCAAAATAGACTCGAATACCAAAACTATATCTATAATAAAAGTTAGCTTAGTTAGTCTATCCAGCCATCACATTACAATCAGCATCATATGCACCTTTTTAATAGATCAATCTAGTTGACGATATATTTAATCAACTATAATAATTAATTATGACTCAACAGCAATCTATCGTTAGACTAGAAGCACAAATAAGATAATTAGCTGAATCTACCATAAAGAGAAAATTAGGTCAATTATTGAGCCAATCGATTGTAAATCCTAAAAATAACCCACCTAAAATCTACCAACCACCTAGACTGAGTCATCAATCTAATATCCCACCTATTAATCTCCAATTTGAGAATACTAAAGCAATTTCTGAGCTTAGAAATGATAGAATTCTTAAAGATTCATACCAAGATCAGGTGAGTGAGGCTAGCACTGATGCTATCCAAAATAAAAATATAGAAAAAGATGTTAGTATTGAAACTAACCACATAGAAGAATCGAAGTCTGGAACTAGTACTGATACTGGTTTTCATTTAAATGAGACTGACAAATAAAAGAAGAGAGAGAATGATTTACCTGAGACATATAAATCTAAAGTTTCATTTTCTTCAATCCTAGAAGCTGATTCTTCTCACAAAAAGTAAGGGGCATGCAACGAAGAGCTAATAGAGTTGTTTGAGTAAGTTCATATTAATATATCTTAAGAACTAAAGTCACCTTTAGTGACATCTAAATTTAAATGTTTAGAACCAAATGACATCCTCTCAGTACCCATCACATCAAACTTAACCCCTAACATAAAAACTTAATTCATGAGCATTTTAGAAGAATAAATAAAAAAAAAATCTTGACAAACAAAAGTTTGAGATTGCGGTCACGAACTATCTTCCTAAAATTAGTAACGAATTTATTAACAAAGGGGTCACAAGCTATCTTTCTAAGATTGGCAATCCAAAATTATTAAAATTTATCGATCCAGTATTTGACATAGGATATGTAAGCTACATTATGTCTGACTGAAGATAGTAAATTTAGTGCTTGTTGGGAGGCAACCCAATATGTTAATCCTAAGGTTTGATTTTGATGACGAACAAAATATTTGAGTATATTTTGACTAATAAATTAGTTAAGATCATGTTTCAGAATGAATTATAGAGTATCAAATGAAAAAATATAAAAAGTGCATTTAAGGATCATTGAAAAAATATTGAAGGCCTTTGAGGCATGAATAACACCTAAAGCAAGGCTTGAAAGAGACATCTCAAAATTAAAATTAAAGAAAAAAATATTTGGATAAGTTATAATCTTTTAATATAAAAAATCTTCGAGTCAACTTCTTATTTAGCTCATTATTCAGCTCGAGCAAAAATAAAACAGGCACGCAGAAGTTTTAGATGGCACAGTCTCGAGCGGAGGCTCGAGTCGACTCGAGGTTCTCAAGCTAAAGTTGTAGAAAAATATAGAGAATAAAATTTTTAGGATGAAGTTTGGAGAGTCTTGAGCAGAGGCTCGAGTCGACTCAAGGTTCACGAGTCGAAGTCACAGACAAAATACAGAGAACATGATTTTTGGGATAAAAGTTGAAATGGTCTTGAGCGAAGGCTCGAGTTGACTCAAGATCCACGAGCTAAGATCTCAGTAAAATACAGAGAGTTTGATTTTCATATCAAAAATCTTGAGTAGAGAAATGAGCAAAATAAAAGATCTCAAGCTGAGGCTCGAGTCGACTCAAGATTCGACTCGAGCCCCAATGACTAGTTTCTACAGAATACTCAAAACTATGCAGAAATGATTCAAATGGCTATTTTTACTTCTCTAACAATCAAATGGCCTTCACCAGCCTACCAAACATAGAAAATAAGTTACAAAATACTTGAAGAAAGTGAGATGATAATTCAATCATTAAGAGGAATAAAAAATTAAGAAAAAAGTCTAAAAGCCTTGAATAGAGAGCATTCAACTCCCAACTCTAAGAAACATCAAATCAAGGGATTCTTTCCAGCAAGAAGACAAGCTCAAAAACTCAAAAGTCTTCAACAAAGAAGATTGTAAAAGCTGCAACGACCTACTTGCTCATCAAAGAAGCTTTTTGTTCATTTTTATTGTTCAACTTTTCTTCTTCTTGTAATTTAGCTTTAATAGAGTTTTGAAGCTAAAGGAAAGGCCCGTCCAAGCCTAGGAATTGGATTGTAAACCAAGGGTTGGCTTGAAAATTGATTGTGGTTGGTGAGCCAGTATAAAATTAACTAGATTTTGGATAGTGAGCCTTAAAAAACTATCCGACTATAATTTTGGAGAGATTATAATAAAATTTTCAAGTGGATCTTGGAGAGTGGATGTAGGTACAAGAGGTACCAAATCACTATAAATTTTCTTATATTTATAATTACTTTATTTTTTTATTCTATTACATATATATTTCTATATTTCTGTATACTTAGTTACATAGAACTAAAACATACTCTATTACTTTACTAGTTTTTGAAAATACCACACTACTTATTTAAATTTTGAAAAATCCAATTCACCCCCTCTTTTGGATTATCTTGCTGGGCAACAAATGGTATCAGAGCTTGGTACTCACTTCATTTGATTTAACAATCAAGAGTCCAGATCAAATGATAATCCAAATGAGTGCATCTCTTGCTAAAGGGCAATCGACCAACCATCCATCTTTGTTTAATAAAATAAATTATACTTATTGAAAAGCATGCTTGTGCATCTACATTCAAGTACTTGATTATCAACTTTGGAGAGTGATAATCAAATATCCATCACTCTCACAATTAAGATAGAAGATAATGAAATCTCCAAATCGAAAGAGGATTGGGATGAGTATGATATGAAAATGATAGAATTGAATGCTAAGACAATGGATGTGTTATATTATGCATTAGATCCTAATGAATTTAATAGAATCTCTACATGTACATCGGCTAAGAAGATTTAGGATAGGCTAGAGGTCACCCACGAGGATATCAACCAAGTAAAGAAGTCTAAAATAAATATCTTATTCATTAATATGAATTATTTAAGATGAAATCAAATAAATCTATTTTTAAAATATTTACTAAATTTATTGATATTATAAATGATTTGAAAAGCTTAGATAAATTTTATACTAATAGTGAGCATGTTCGAAAAATTCTTAGATCACTTTGAAAGACTTGGAAAGCAAAAGTCACCACCATCCAAGAAGCCAAAGACCTCAACAAGCTATCATTGAAAGAGCTTCTTGGGTCTCTAATGACTCATGAATTAAGCATGAGATAAAATATAGAAAAAGAAATCAAAAAAAAAAAAAGATCATAGCTCTCAAGACAACTACCTCTAAGGATAACGAAAGTGAAGAATTCGACGAAGAGGAGGAAGAAGAAGACTTGGCCATGATTGCAAGAAAGTTCAAGAGATTTGTGAGAAAGAAGAAGCAAGGATTCAAGAAGAAGACTTTCAAGGATGAGCCAAGTAAAAGAAAAAAGAAAGAGAAAGAGAAGAAGCTATCCATTTATTTCGAGTGTAAGAAATCGGACCATTTTAGGATGGACTACCTCTTTCTCAAGAAAATATCCAAAAGATTCAAGAAAAAGATGATGATGGTCACTTGGAGTGATAGTGAGGATTCTAGCTCTAAAGAAGAAATACAAGAGATGGTCAACCTTTGCCTAATGGCACACCATGAGGAGGTAAATACTAAAAATTTCTTAGATTTCATCTTTGATGAATTACAAGATGCTTTCACTAAACTTATGACTGAATTTAAAAAAATAATCTTGAAAAATAAAAATTTAAAAAGATAAAATTTAGAACTTATTCATGAAAAGAAAAATCATTTCTAAAAAACTAAATTTGTTAACTCATAAAAACTAAAAATTAAGTGATGAATTAGCAAAAATTAAACCATTTGTAGAAAGATTTACTTATAGTTTCAAAAAATTAAATATGCTACTAAATGAACAAAGAGTTATTTTTAACAAGACTAGATTAAGATTTAAATCTCATAAGAAATAAAAATTATTCAAAAATCTATTAATCAAAGCTTCATCATATTCTATCCCAAACATCTCATGTTATTATTGTGGCAAAATTGATCATAAATTCTATGCAAGTGATTTTAGAAAATTAAATAAAAAAATGATTAAAATGATATGGATTTCAAAAGAAACCATGAGCACTAATCCCAAAGGATTCAAGATGACTTGGGTACCTAAAAACTTAACTTGATTTTTTTGTATAAGAGTGCCTTGCAGCCCATGATAAAAAATAATTTTGGTATCTCGATAGTGACTATTTAAGGCACATGACAGGTGACAAATCTTAATTTATCATTTTTGAGCCTAAAGAAGGAGGAGTGGTTATATTTGGTGATAATGAAAAGGGACGCATCATTGACATCGGTAACGTTCATATTACTCCTTCTACATCTATCCAAAATATATTGTTAGTTGATAAATTAAAATATAATTTGCTTAGTATTAGTCAATTTTATGGTAAAAAATTTAAGATCATATTTGAATCTTTACTATATATTATTTCTAGTCCTAATGATAATGGTATCATATTCATAGGACATAGACACAATAATATATACATGATGGATCTTGGTGATCTACACATAAAAAATGGTCAATGTCTTGTGGCAATGGATGCCAAAGTCAATAAAACTAGTTGGTTGTGGTATCATAGATTAGGTCATGCTAGTATGGATTTACTTTCAAAATTAATTAAGAAAGATCTTGTAAGAGGATTATTAAAATTAAATTTTGAAAAGAATTGAATTTATGATGCATGTCAATTTGGAAAATAAACTAGAAACTCTTTCAAACCAAAAGATATTTTTTAATCTCTAGATCTTTGGAATTGCTACATATAAATTTATTTGGACCTACAAGGACTACTAGTCTAGGAGAAAGTATGGTTTAGTAATTGTAGATGATTTTTCAAGATTTACATGAATAATATTTTTAGCATAAAAGGATAAAGCCTTCAATGCATTTTTCAAATTTTATCAAAAAATTTTAAATGAAAAGAACACATCAATTGTATGCATACGTAGTGATTATGGCACTGAATTAAAAAATTAACACTTTAAAACTTTTTGTAATAAAAAAAAAATTGATCATAATTTTTCTGTACCTAAAACTCCATAGCAAAATAAAGTAGTAGAAAAAAAAATCGCATATTGAAAGAAATGGCATGAACTATATTATGTGAAAGTAATTTACCTAGATACTTTTGGACTAAGGCAATAAATACAACATGCTACACATTAAATTATGTTTTAATAAGACCTATTTTAAAGAAAATTCCATATGAGCTTTGGAAAGATAGAAAATCAAACATCAATTATTTTCATATTTTTGGTTGTAAGTATTTCATACTAAATAATGAAAAAGATAACTTAAAAAAATTTGATGCCAAGTCAGATGAGGATATCTTCTTGGGATATTTTTCATCAAGCAAGGCATATAGAATCTTCAACAAGAGAATTCTTGTTGTTGAAGAATCAATTCATGTTATCTTTAACGAATATAATGATAAATTATCTAAAAAAAATATTCTAAATGAGGATGTAATTGATCTAAATGATAAGATAGATGATATCACACTAAAAGATGTACCATCTCAAAATAATGAAAAAGAAAAGAATGAAGAGCCTTCTCATAACCTAGAAAAGGAGTTATCAAAAGAATGGAAGTATGCACATAGACATCCTAAAGATCTAATAATCAATGATCCATCACAAGAAGTAAAAACACGATCTTATCTTAGAAATATAAATAATTACCTAGCTTTTGTCTCACAAATTGAACCTAAATCAATAGAAGAAGCTGAAAATGATCCATGTTGGATAGATGCCATGCAAGAGAAATTAAAATAATTTGAAAGAAATAAGATTTAGATCCTAGCTGATAGACCAAATGACTATTCAATAATTAAAACTAAATAGATATATAGAAATAAATTAGATGAACATAGTACTATCATAAAACATAAAGCTAGATTAGTGGTAAAAGGATACAATTAGGAAGAAAATATTGAGTTTGATGAAATCTTTACCCCAGTAGCTAGATTAGAAGCAATTAGACTATTGCTTGCATTTGCATATTTTATGAATTTTAAATTATATCAAATAAATGTAAAGAGTGCATTTCTTAATGGTTATATAGCCGAAAAAGTGTATGTTGAACAACCACCTAATTTGAAAATCATACATTTTTAAATCATGTGTTTAAATTACATAAAGCTTTACATGGACCAAAACAAGCCTGACGTGCATAGTATGAAAGATTAAGCAAATTTTTATTAGATAATAAATTTACTAGAGAAAATATAGATAAAATATTATTTTTAAAAAGAAAAGATAATAATCTATTGGTTGTGAAAATCTATGTGGATGACATTATATTTGGTACCACTAATGAATTTCTTTGTCAAAAATTTATCAAGCTAATGCAAGGTGAGTTTGAGATGAGCATGATGGAAGAATTAAACTTCTTCCAAATCAAGCAAAATAAAGAAAGGATCTCTATTAACCTAACGAAGTATACAAAGAAAATACTTAAAAAGTTTGGGATGGAGAGCTCAAGATCAATTGACACATCAATAAGTATATCATGTAAATTTGATAAAGATGAGAAGGATAAGAAAGTAGACACAAAATTATATAGAGATATGATTGGCTCACTCCTTTATCTTACTACAAGTAGATCAGATATAGTATTTAGTATTTGCATGTATGCTAGGCATCAATCAGATCCTAGAGAATCATATTTGCTTGCTATTAAAAAAAAAATTTGATACTTATCTAGGATACTTAATATAGGATTATGGTATGATAGATCATCTTAATTTAAATTAATTAATTATTTTGATGCTGATTGTTGATTGTAAACTTGATAGAAAAAATACTAGTGGCACGTGTCAATTCATTGGAGTAAATTTAATTTCTTGGTTTAGTAAGAAACAAAACTCAGTAGCACTATATGCGGTAGAGGCCGAATATATTATTACTGAAAGTTATTGTGCATAAATTCTATGGATCAAACAATAATTAGAAGATTTTAGATTTAAACTTAATAAGATACTCATAAAATATGATTATACAAGTAAAATCGATTTAATCAAAAATTTAATTCAACACTCAAGATCCAAATACATTGGAATAAGATATCACTTCATAAGAGATCATGTTCAAAATAATGATGTGACACTTGAATTTATCTATACTAATACATAATTAGCTAATATATTCATAAAATCTCTTAATGAAGAAAGATTTAACATCATTAGAAGAGAACTAGAACTTTGTTATCAACCTGATTAGATTTTATTTTCAATAATTCAAGATAAATCAAATTAAATCCAAAGAATCAAATTTTAAGTACTTAATCTATTATCAATAATAAGAGAAATATGTTGACATTGTTTAAATGCCAAATTTTTACTAAAACTTTAAAAGATTTAGATCCATTACTCAAGTTGAATCGAGCAAACTAGATCAAAACCATTAGTCAACTTGAGGGTTGCGGCCATAGGCGTTAAAATGGACCCATGACTATTTGTGATGCCCTAGGGATCCTTCATTTTGACGAGCAAAGGGCTCCTCTTCCCTCCAAACTCAATCCAACAGTGTTTGTTTGCCTCCTTACCAAGTACTCCCTTAGATTCATGAAGTTAGGATTCGGATTTGGATCAAATGGTTGGAGAAAGGCGAGGAGTGCGAAAGATTTATAACACTCATGGAGCTGAAGAATGGAAGAGAAAAAGAAAAATCTGAATGGAATGGATGGCATCCTAACCTACTGAGGATTCTCAACCCTCTGAGAAACTCGTTCAAGAAGAACTTCAACAAGATTAAGATATTCCAGAATCACCCCCTCCATAGCCTTCACCTATAGGTAGAATGGTAACTAGGGCTATTGCAATGGGGAGGAGAATTGATTTTGAGTTCTTTGAGAGTTATTATTTTTCTATTGGAACCTGTATTGACAGAATGGGATGGAAAAATTTTTGCACTATGAACATTCCGTTGTATCCTAAGCTAGTTAGGAAATTTTATGAAAATTTGAAAAGAGATGCATATGAAGTTGTGTTGACTGTGAAAGGAGTTCAAATAGAGATTTTTGAAGATAGTTTGGCTCAAAATTTTGGAATCACTAAAGAAGATTTTATGCCTGATAAATTATCTGACAAGAAGATGGATTGAGGTTGATTGTGGATAGGGATGACATTGTAGGAGATGTCCTAGCACCCACCCTGTCTGTAGAGATGAGAGTACTGCATTACATCATGGATGATATTTTTATTCCAAAACTGGAGAGACATGACTTTGTCTCTGAGAGAAAACTATGTATGATGTACCTGATGGTTTAGGGCACTCAGATAAATCTACCTGATATTATGATGCATCAGATGAGAGAGACAGCATCTAGAAATAAGGTATGTTTGCCCTATGGCACAGCGCTGACTAGATCTTTGAAATAACAGGAGTATTACTGAAGAATGAAAATAGTAAGAAGCAGTCTCACTTCGATGTATATGATATGAGAGCTCTGATCAGAATGCAGTATCATATGGAGGAAGGAAGATGGGTAAAGAATATTTCTGATTAAGAAAGAAGAGTGCCTAGAGTAGTGGAGGCGGGAGACACCTCTATCCCTATTGTACCATTTGATCCTAATACGCCTATGACTCCTCAAGCTCCATCCACAGATAGATTCTCTCAGCCACCATCTACTGACTATGCATTCATAGAGAGGCTGGTAGATATGATTTTCATCAGAGTTAATAGAGACATACATGATTTATCTAAGAGGATGGAGAGTGTGCAGGCAGAGATGAGATCTATATCTCAGAGACTTATTATTTTAGAGCAGAGGGAGCACACACATGTCACACCCACTGATCACTTCAGTATTATTGAAGAGCTTGCTTATTACAAGAGGAGAATTGAGTCTAGAGAAATGAAGATGATGGCAGCCATTACTAGGATAGGATAGGTACAACAACAGGGCATCATTTCATTTCTTGGAGCTAAGGATAGTCTGATAGAAAATATCGAGAGACTTGCTTTAGGTGCAATACCAGCTGCAGCAGTCGATGCAGTGGCTAGAGCAGCGATGCCTCATCCTCTGACTCCACCTATATCACCTGGTCAATCTACTTAGGTATTCACGAATGAGAGTAGACTACCATTGAGAGTCTACACTCATGTGGGATCTACTTTCTCACAGATAGCTGGGCCATTTGCTTGGACCAAGAGCAAGAGAGCCAGACCTTCCACCTCACGAGTCTCATCCAAGATATTAGAGATTCCTTCTGATGATGAGTAGCCTCATAGGGAGCTGATGTCTCATTATTTATTGTCCTTAGATCTATGTTAGGTACTACTTGAGGAGTATATGTTTGTATGTCACTCTATATTAGGTGCTTCTTGGATACTTATATATATATGTAATGGCTTAACTTAGTCTTGTTTTGAACTTTATGTTTCATTATATCTTTATGTGTTGAGATAGAACACACTCATTTGGTGAATGCAATTAAAAATGCATTAGAACAGACTCATTTGGTGAATGCAATTAAAAATGCATTTATATGACTACTTAATTTGATATGATCTCATGTAATGGCTACCTTTTGGGATGATGACAAAAAGAAGTAAGATATATATACATACATACATATATACACACACACATATATATATAAGCATACACACATTCACCATTTTATGATAATAATTTTTTTTTTTAGCTTGTAACAATTGTCTCTTTTGGATAAATTGAAAGAAATAAGACGTATATGATCATACTTGGATAAATTTGGTGTCATAAGCATATATTGGTCTTGATTGCCATAAGCATATATTTGATATCATTATGAGCTTAGGAGTTTGTGTCATGACAGTAGTTTGTGCCATGATAGTTGCATCAAATATGATTTTAGCATATGTAAAATTTAACTGTTCAATGAAGAGAGAGCATGCTTATTATATATAAATGGCAAATGTTGATAGATTGACACTCAAATAAGTACAAACAAAAAATTTAACTCTAAATTGTTATTAAAAATATGAGCATGAATTTAAGAAAAACTAAATATGAAACTATGTAAAGGGTTAACTCTTGAGCATATTGAAGATGTCACATATCTCTCGCTCATATACTCAAAGTTTTGTCATCATCAAAAAGAAGAAAATTGTTAATCCTAAGGATTAATTTTGATGATGAACAAAATATTTGAGTATATTATTTTAACTAATGAATTAGTTGAGACCATGTTTTAGGATGAATTATAGAGTATCAAATAAAAAATCTCTAAAAAACGCATTTAAGGATCATTGAGAAAATATTGAAGGCTTTTGAGGTATGAAGAATACCTAAAGCAAGGCTTGAAAGAGATATCTCAAAACTAAAATTGAAGAAAAAAATATTTGAGCAAGTTATAATTTTTCAGAATAAAAAGTCCTCGAGTTGACTCCTTATTCAGCTTGTTACTCAGCTCGAGCTGATACAAAACTAGCACATAGAAGTTTAAGATGGCACGATCTCGAGCGGAGGCTTGAATCAATTCGAGGTTCTCGAGCTGAAGTCATAGAAAAATATAAAGAATAGAATTTCAGGATGAAGTTTGGAGGGTCTCAAGTGGAGGCTCGAGTCGACTTAAGATTCACGAGTCGAAGTCACAGGAAAAATATATAGGACATAATTTTTGAGACAAAAGTTGAAATGATCTCAAGCGGAGGCTCGAGTTGACTCAAGGTCCATGAGCTGAGACCTCAATAAAATATAGAAAGTTTGATTTTCATGCTAGAACTCTCGAGTGGAGGAATGAGTAGAGTAAAAGGTCTCGAGCTAAGGCTCGAGTCGACTCGAGATTCAACTCGAGCTCCAATGGCTAGTTTCTGCAGAATGCTCAAAACTATATAGAAATGGTTCAAATGGCTATTTTCACTTCTCTAATAGTCAAATGGCCTTCTCCAGCCTACCAAACATGGAGAATAAGCTACAAAATATCTGGAGCAAGTGAGATGACAATTCAATCATTAAAAGAAATAAAAAGTTAAGAGAAAGAGTCCAAAAATCTTAAATAGAGAGCATTCAACTCTCAACTTCAAGAAACATCAAATTAAGAGATTCTTTTCAGCAAGAAGACAAGCTCAAAAGCCTTCAACAAAGAAGATTCCAAAAGCTTCAACGACCTACTTGCTCATCAAAGGAGTTTTTTGTTCATTTTTATAATTCAACTTTCCTTCTTCTTGTAACTTAGCTTTCATAAGATTTTGAAGCTAAACAAAAGGCCCATCCAAGTCTAGAAATTGGATTATAAGCCAAGGATTGGCTTGAAAATTGATTGTGGTTGGTGAGCTGGTGTAAAATCAACTAGATTTTGGATAGTTAATCTTAGAAAACTATTCGACTATAATCTTGAAGAGATTATAGTAAAATTTTCAAGTGGATCTTAGAAAATGGACGTAGGTGCAAGGGGCATCGAACCACTATAAATTTTTTAGTATTTGTGATTGTTTTATTTTCTTCATTCTATTGCATTTATATTTCTATATTTCTGCATACTTAGTTACATAGAACTAAAACATACTCCATCACTTCACTAGTTTTTGAAAATACAATACTACTTATTTAAATTTTGAAAAAACCAATTCACCCCCCTCCTCTTCATTTATCTTGCTGGGCAACATAATATTTATTTTTCTTACATCTAATTTATTTTTTTAATTTATTTTCTTTTTAGAACATGTTGAATAAGTTGGAGGAAGAGTCAAAACTTCAAGACCCATGCTGGATCGCAAATACATTGAGTTAGGTATATTCTTTTCTATTCTTTATTGCATTCTTTATATTTCTTTCTCCATTAAGGATAATGTCAATTAAATTAGGAAGAGAATAATAAAAATTTTTAAAATTCTTGAAGAAGTTAGTATTTAGTATTTAAGCACTCGATTATGCTTAAGAATCGAGTTAAACTAAGAATTTTTTTTAAAAAAAAAATTGATGCACAAATCAGAGAGTTTGTGAGATACTAAGGGATCAAGTATTAAGAAAATCCAATAAAGAGTTAAGTCTAGAATATAAATAATTTTTTTTAAGTATTTTTTATTTTTTCTACTAGCATCAAAGAAGAGTTTACTTTTTATGGACTTATACAAGATAACTATATATTTTTTCATAAAAATTATTTTTAAAATAAAATAATTTTTAAGTACTTCTCACTGAGTAACCGAACTTTTTGTCTAAGCAAGTATTGAGTTTTGCATCGAAAGATGGAAAGAATAAAGAAACTCATTATAAAGCTAGTCTTAACTCGTAGTCTGTTTGATTCAAGCTAGTAAGTCTGAGGAATATTTTATATCTAGTATCCTAAAGTCAACTAGTTTGAGAGTCATTGGTCCAAAATTTGCTACATAGATCAACTAGAAAGCTTAACAGATTAAGATACTCAATAGTGATATAATATTCTTTTAAAGAAATATTAATTTTTCATCAAGTAATTGGGTCTCATTGTCTAAGTAAGCAATAATATTCACATCAAAAAATAGACAACATGAATAAAAAAAATATCAATAAATGAAGGACGAAAGTAATAATATACTTGCCCATATGAAAGTTAGATGATTTAGAGATAAAGATAGAAATAATTTAAAAAAAAATTAAAAAAAAATTAATGTTCTTTACTTAATTTTTATATTGATAAGTACTAATATTTCAATAACATACCTCACTTACGCTCTATTGAACATCAATGGTTCTTTTAAAAATTGCTCGATAAAATTCAAAACACTAAGCTTAAAAGATATCTAAAACTAAACTCTTTCTTTACTCAAAGACGAGTAAAGCTTAAGTGGGGGTATGATGGTTATCATAAATATCTTAATAAAAGTATTAATTTATTTTTATTTTTAAAAATTAATATTTTTATTTATTTTTATAGAAAAAATATTTACTAATGAAAAAAGCTTAATTTTTTGGTTAAAATAAAGAAAATCTAGAGCAAATCAAATTTAAAATGGATTGATATGAAGACTCAAAAGAAAAAAAAAGTAAAAAAATAAAAAAAAATATATAAAGTCAGCCAAGCTAGCCCAACCAGTGCAGTCCAGCCACGCGCAAATGGCAGCATAAGTAGATGGCCCAGCCCATAGCCCATCTTCCTCCAAAGCCCATAATGCGTGCGAGCCTAGCACAACCAGCATTCACTCAGCTTGGCTCGGTTCAATCGGCCGAGTGTGGCCCAATGCCTGTAGCCCACCCGCTTCCAGAGCCCGTAACGCGCATGAGCCCAGCCCAGCCAGCTCACCAACCTGCTCAACCCAGCCCCCCTCAACACTGACGTCATCCTGATATCAAAAAACCATGCAGTCCATAGTGGACCAGTGGCTGACGTGGTGGGCGTGGACCCTTAAAGGGTCCATAGAAAAATCCATGTGGCTCATGAGGGCATTTTGGTCATTTTTGAAGTCATGGCACACTGTGATTTGTTGGAGACTATAATGCACCCAGTCTACGCCCGGTTCATAGGCAAATGTGCATGATGCAATGGTCCAGAACATTCTCGATCAAGATCCAATGGCTATGATGTTTTCCTATTTTCATTCGAAGTTCTCCAGCTCCCTAAGAGCCGTCCAATGGCCTAAAGACTCCCTGTGCATGATCCAGTGGCCTAGATTCGCTCGATTATTCGATCAGCGTTGAATCCAACTTTGATATGAGTTTCTCCAATGGATTTTTGGATGATTTTCTAACCATTTGATTCAGATCTGATGGCCAGCAATGTCCAAGTCTTTGTATGAACAGCAGAGGCACCATTTTTGACTCATTTTAGAAGTTGTAGTTTGATTTTCAACGAGATTTCTCACCTACGCGACTCTTCACACTATTTAAAGAGCCCAGGTTGATAGAAACAGGCTATCTTCGATCAAAGAGAGTGAAAGGTATAGGGTGGGAGCCAAACTTGTGTTGAAGGCTACTTTAAGGCAAAGGGTTTTTGAGAAGAAGAGTTGTCTCCTATATCATCTTCACATCAATACCAATCTAAGATTAAGATCAGATCCAAAGAAGAAGAACAAGAAAATGCAAGCATGCTCTGAAGAGTACGAAGGAAGAGAAGTCTACTAATCATTTTCCTAACGAGGCTACATAGATCCACTTCAACTCTTTGTTACAGCTTTGTTTATTTATTTATTTATTTATTTAATTTTTTATTTAAAATTTGAATTTTAAATTAATGCAAAATTTATTTTGTGCTTTTTAAATTCTAGCTCTTTACTTTTAATTATAAATTTATTTTATTGCAATTAAAAGCTAAGATCTAGATAGTAGATCTTAGTACCAAAATTTATTTTTATATAATTTTAATTTTAATTTTTTTTATTTAAATTTTTTTCTCAAATTTTTTTTATAAAATTAAAGATTTCAAATCAAAGCACTGCCTTCTCTATAGATTTGACCCAATTCATTACTTTCTATGTATTCTTAATTATTTAAGAAGTCAAAATTAAACCGATAATATGGTGTCTTAACGACAACATCGCGCTCTATCACTTTTGGTCCTTTCAACCTCAGTTGTTGCATTTGAATATGACTTAGGCATACGTGCATGTTATTTTCCATGCATATCAGCCTAAGCAGTCAAGTAACAGATTAATAGATTTTGTTTTACTTATCATTAGATGGCATGTTCTTGCTAACTGAATTAGTATTGCTTGCAAATCCATATGCCCCTACAGAACAGTGAGGTCATCGGATGGGGCCTTGTTCCTAGCCTTAAGTTGGACATCTTGTTATAAAAAATACTTTGCATATGGGTGGTACATGGTATAGAATGATTTGATTATTGAAGCCCAGAAATTAATGCATAAGTAGCCTGTATCTGATAGTTATTAATATTTGTTTGTATCACTTTCTTTGATTTTGCTTCTTGTTCATTCAAACTTCTTTAAATGTTTTTCTCACTTTCTATAGTTGCCGCAAGGTATAGAAAATAAGAATGGGATTTGTTTAGCAATGTGCTTGTTTAGAGTATTGATTTTGCTGATTTTTTTTATAGTTTTAGGTTCTTTCTTAAATTTTATAGCTAGTCTTGTATTCATTACTTAAATATATTTTCCTTACATATAAAAAATCTTGAGTTTTCCAGGAACGTACAAACTTACTCTTCAGTTTTTGGAGGACTATCCAAACTAGCCTCTAACCATCCACTTTGTTTCAAGAATATATCATCCAAATAGTAACTCTTAAATACCAATTAATATTGTTTATGTAGTTGAAATTGTTTTAAGTTAGCATTTCAGTTGAAGTTGTTTTAAGTTAGCAGATAATTTTAGCTATCATCAGAATATCATTATTGGAAATGCTAAAACCATCATCTACCTTGATCCTAGGAAGCTGCATATCC
The DNA here is from genome assembly GCA_006176705.1 of Cocos nucifera. Lineage (NCBI taxonomy): Eukaryota > Viridiplantae > Streptophyta > Magnoliopsida > Arecales > Arecaceae > Cocos > Cocos nucifera. The sequence continues at coordinate 116,355 of QRFJ01000596.1, forward strand.
AAAAGTGATGTTGGTTTTGTTAGCATCTAAATTAACTTGCTCCTGCTAATATCAAACATGTGACCGGGTATAATAGTAACTTGTATGCTTCTACTTGGGTTTGTTGCTATTTTTTTTTATGAATTAATTGAATCTTGTTCTACCTCCCCCTTCTTCCGCCTGCCTCCCACTCCCCCCTTCTTTCTCTTGTTGCCACCATCTACCTGCTAGATTTCCTGCACCGCATCCCCTCTCAGTTCCCTAACTCACGCCCTCCTCATCCTCTCCTCTTCTTTATATGCCTCCTCCTCCTTTATCGACAAGGTGAGGTAGTTTTGGAAGGTCTGTTATTCCACAGATAACCAGTATGCAGCCATTGTTAGATGAAAATGAGAAGAAGACAATGCGAGAGGGATCTTTTCCTCAGGTTGGCTTCTAAATTTCTTTCTCAAGATTGGCTGGCCTCTCTTTCTTGTTCTTCTTCTTATCCTAGGTCTTCCAGGTAGGTAATGAAGATGATGTTGTGCTTCCTACATATGATCTTTTATATATCTTCTTTTTTTGCTTCTTATTCATCTTCTTTGTATGGCTCTAAATGAGGAGGCTGTGATGATTTCTGGACAAGGATTTCATTACATTGTTAAGCAAAAATAATTATTTTTCTTAAGAGCAAGGTAATCTTGGATGGTCTGCTACTCTTCTTCTGTAGGCAACTATTTGCAACCATTTTGATTTTTTTTAGTTGTAGGGAGAATGGTGAATTTGATCCTTTTTTTTCTTTTTTCTTCTCTATTTTTCTAATTTTTGGGTTTTCTTTTCAAGATATTGTATTTTTAAGGTATCTTTAATTACTTTGCTATGATCGACGGTGTTGCTGTTGAAAAATTTATGGCAAATTAAGGTTTCAAATTTGCTATTTTAACTATTGAATGCTAGGAAATCATATGCGCGTATTAGGGCTAATGGTTGGCCGGTTGTGGTGGAGCACAACACCCAGTTGGAAAGAGGCTAGGGAGAGGAGCCCAGCAGTTGACCGGCATTAGCCCTCGAGAATAGCCGACCGTCGAAGAAGGCCATGAGGGGCTGAGGGGCTCATCCATGTGGGGGTTACCAATGGCAAAGAGAGAGAAAAAGGAAGCAAGGGAGAGGGAGAAAGGGAGAAGATGTCTTGCCGCCAGAGATGGTCTCGCCAGACCTCGAGAGCAGCTGGTGAGGAGAGAGAAGGAGAGGATGGAGAAAGAACAGCTGGGAGAGAAGAGGGGAAAGAGGAAGGAAGGGAGATAAAGAGAGAAGGAGAAGTGAAGGGGAAGAGAAAGGGGCCTAGCAGCTGGCCACCGAAGAGAGGGGTCCATCGGAGGCCTCTACGCTCAAATTTTTAAAATTATTTTTTTTCATGCTAAGTTGAGAAAATATGTTTTAAAAAATATAATTATTTATTACTATGATTAATTTTTTTAAAAAAAATTAATTATAATTTTTAAAAAAAATTTTAAAAAACTATTAACGATGGCATTAGAGATGAAAAATGTCAATGCTAATAATTTTTTAAAATTTTAATTAAAAAAATAAAATAAAAAAATATTAGCGGTGGCAACTTCCATCACTAATATCATCACTAATTATCATTATTAGCGATGGAATTTTTGCCATCATTAATAATGATAATTAGTGATAAGGTTATTTTTGTCTGTCTTTTAGCGATGGGAAGTCGTCATTAATAGTATTGGTAATGGCAAATCAGTTATTAGTGATGGAATTTAGTCATCACTTATATATATATATTTTTTTTTGGTAGTATTGCTTAAAACTGACACCTATGATGGGCGTTAATTACACTACGTGGGTTGTGTGAAAGTAGCAAGAAATGGTTGAAGAAAAATGCAATACCAAGAGCTTCGAGCAAAGCAAAGGACATTGACAATAAGGGTGGATCCTTGGAACTGGATGTGTCTATCGGACATAGAAAGCATCAGACACATTCCTTCTCTCATGCTTCCCATGGCAGCACCATCCGACTTGATTTTGATCAGTTGAAGATGATTATTAAGTGATAACTAGCTTGATAGCCTCTGGTACTGTTCGCTAGGCTACGAGCAGCTCTGCTGCCATCATCAGTCCAGAGCCGCATGTATCTTCCCTCTACTGACCTATATATCAGAGATGTGCAGTATTAGATTATTGATGTTCATAGATTGATTTCATATTTGATTCAGAGGGTAACTAATGTCGAGGCAGATGTTCAAGGTTTTCATTGGAGCAAGGAGCAATCTATACCTTTTGTCCCTCTTATACAAACCAGACCATCTGCCTCCTCTAGGCCACCTTCTACATCTACGGGTCCCTCTTTTACTAGCCATACCTCTTGTTACTATAGAGCCTGGAGTTCTTCTGTTGAGTTTGTTGGCAGTGACCATCTTAGGGATTTCCTACTTACATTTAGGATACTATGCCTTCACTTCTTGTACTTGAATAATTCCTAGGCATCCCTTTTTGCTCTTTACTACTTTTGAACTTTTTCTCTGTTTATGTCATTTGGTTTCCATGCATATGAACTTTAATGCAATGAAACTATCTTTCTTATCAATGAATGTATATTTTGCTTGTTGTCTTTGATGCATTGTCTATCGTAATCTCTTATATTTCTTTTTAATAATGATAAAAAGTGGGAGAAAATTATAGAGAATTTAAGATAACTAAAAGAAATTAAGAAAGTGGATTGAAAAGGAATTAAGAAAATGGACTGCAAAAGGATTGAATTGTTATAATTATCAAATTGCATAAGGGGGAGTTTTCTTGTCTATCTTGTGATTCTCCTTTTGATATTTAAGTATGTGTATAAAAATGTAAAATTTGTCTTCAATTTAACTATCAAGGGGGAGCATTATATACCTTTTATGATGAAATTATTTTTTATAATTATTTTTAATTCTTGGTACTCTAAGGACTTTGTCATTATAAAAAAGAAGGAGATTATTAACTCAAGGATAGATTTTGATGATGCCAAAATATTTAAGTATATTTGGTACTAATTCAAGCTTGAGAGCTTACTTGTAGGAAAAATCTTGATGGTTATAGGTTAGTTAAATAATCAAAAAGAAGCACATTCAAATCTTGCTAAAAGAAAATTTCCCAAGCTACTTAATAAAAGATAAAGTAGACGACCCAACCTTGATACATTTAAGCCAGCTCTGGTGTGCCCCAAATGAGACATGCATATCCAAGAGTCCACCCTAGCACTTCTTGAGTCGACTCCAAGTAAACCTAAGTCAACCCCAATAAAATAACAGTCGACTCCAACATAATCTTAGGGTGTAGAAAGAGAGTAGTGAAAAATGGTCTGAACTCTAGTCAACTCCAGCGTATCTCGAGTTGACTCTAGTAGAAGCTCAAGTCAATACTAACAGAAAAGAGTCAACCATAGAATGATCTCAGAGAATAGATAGAGAGTAGTTAAATTTGACCAGTTCTCAAGTTGACCATAGTACTTCACGTGTGAAGCCCAGCTCTAGAAGAGTCAACCTAAGTAATAGCCAAATTAACTTCAGAATGATTACAATCAAAAGATAGAGAGCTATTCTAAGATACTATAAATTATGAGTCAATCCCTAAAGATCTAGAGTTGACTCCTCAATTTTTTGATATTATAATAGCTAGTTTTTCATCAAGTTTCTAATGGCTAGAAAATAACAGTTAGTTTGAGCTATTCAATGATCTCCTCATCTCCTCTAGTCAATTTTGGACATATTTAGGCACTGAATTAAATTGAAAAATGTGATTTTTTTGAGAAAGGAAGCAAAAAAAAAAAGGAAAAAAAAAATCAAAGGAAAAGAAGGAAGAACATTTTAGGCAATCTTTTAGAAATTAATTTAATTGAGAAGGAAGCTTGAAGGCATTGATTATGTGACCTATCAGTTGAAGGAACTTCTCCAAGCATTCAATCAAGCTTCTATCAAGCATTCAAGGTAGAAGTCATCGCATTCAAGAGACATCTTCATGGACTTTCTTGGGCCATAAAGAGTTTTTATTTCTTGAGCTTTAAATTCTTATTTATTGTACTTGGTATGTTGTAAGAAGTTTTTTGGGAAAAAAACTTGAGTTTTAGGTTGGTCCAAGCCCATAATTAGATGATTATATTGAAACTAAGTCAAGAAGGACTTACTTGAGAAGATTTTGGTGGTAAGCCTGTACAAAACCAACTAGGCTGATTGTGATTCTAGTCAAAATAATCGAACTATAATCTTAGTAATTATAGTAGAATTTTCAAGTAGGAAGACTTGAAAAGTTGGCATAGGTACCAGGCCTTGCACCAAACCATTATAAGTTCTTGTGTATGTAATTATGATTTACCTTGTCTTCTTGCTCGTCTTCTATTCTTTTAGTTTTTGCTATTTTATAGTATTATCTTTATAGTATTGCATAATATCATTTATTTGCAATACACACTTATTTTTAATTTGCTAAAATTTTTGTATATCCAATTCAGAAGAGTGGGCAATAGTGATTCAAGAGAGCGGGCAATAGTGTCACATGACTAAGTTATGGCCTTTAGAAGTTTGGATCATGACTCGGCTTTCTAATATAGTAGATCTTATTTTTAGATCTTTTTCTTATCCATAGTGGCTAAAGTGATCTACATTAAATCTAATAATCTTTCTAGATCAAAAGAAAGATAGAAGGTCGAAAGCATCATATAGAGGGGTGTCTTTCATCTTTTGAAAGCATTTTGATAATTGGAGCTCTTCTTCTTCTTCAAGTATGTAATGAACGACTCGAGACTTAACCCTACACACAGCCCACCAATCTTTCCTACCTCTCTCTTAATGGAAAAGGAGTATAATACACCTAAGCAGCTTATTGAGTTAGCACAAAGGGTTCATTGATATTTGCTTTTGATCCATATTTGATTTCAATAAGTCTATGCCGTGGATCAACCTTCATACAATTATCAATATCAAGCCATCAACACTTTAAAAAAATGATACTATTATCACCAAAGGGATAGGTCAACTTGATCACTTCTTCAAGAATTTCATAATAGTCACTCTCCGTCTCTACCCACTAGCTGCCCTTTATACACATCATTGTTCATTGTACTTATGTTCTCTATATTACTGCATGTAAAATTTAAAATCATTTACGTTACAGCCATTATAACATATCACATACTTTGTTGGCCTATAATCTAATGATCTTAGCTTCCTAGGTATGAATTCACTGCATTGCATGACCTACATATTATAAAAGAAATAAATTAAGAAAAATTAAATTAAATAAAATGACAATGGCCACATACCAGATGATGGAATCAATTTGCAAAGTTCTGTGAGTGTTAAGTGAAAATTTCTTTCTTGCTTATCTCTGGGTTGTCCCATCTCAGCATCTTATTATTTTGTCTATACATGCATAAGATAAATACAAAAAGATAAGTGATTAAAGAATTGAGATTATAATAAATACTTACTCAATATATGGGTCCACCTCCACATAGTTTAGCAAAATATATATTTTTGCCTGTCAAAGTTCAGTATCAGTCAATATCCGACGAATCTTGTGCCAAATTCACGAGTAGGATAGGCAAATATTGATATCTCTATCTCTGATCCCTCACCACCATCATCATGTTGACCTACTTGAGTCAGCTTTATCTACACACTGGGTTAAAGTAGTATCAGCTGAAATTTAAAATTTTTTCTATTATATAAGCTTCTATAATAGAATATTCGACTTGGACCTTATTTTTTACTTTCTTCTTAAGTCTGTAAATGTATCTTTCAAATGGATACATCCACTTGTACTGCACTGGTCTACCCATCCTTGCTTGATAAATGAATCATGAGGTGCTCTATGGAGTTGAAGAAGCTAGGAAAAAATATCTTCTCCAACTTGCATATGGTCTCTATACTACTAGCCTCAAGACTAGAGATGTGGTCGATAAATAGTTTAGTAGCATAAATATCTCTGAAGAGAAGGCTAAGCTTGATCAAAGAATTCCATATGAAGTTGAAAAGAAGATCATGCCAAGCCAGTGAGAGTAATCATTGCATGAAGATATGTCATAGCTCTTTAGCCCATAGAACCTTCAATCTTTAACATTAATGCACCAAGTTAGATCACTTGCATAACTATCTAAGAATTTAAGACTTTTATACTATTCACAAACGTTCTTCAACTACTTTCTTGTTAATGTATAAGATGCTTTCGACTTTAAAAATTTTTCAAGTGACACCTCAACCGCTCTAATCGAGGATGCTTGCATATATTTTTTAAATCTACTCGAGCCTTGTAATTATCCTTTATCTTGCACTTGATATCCATAATAGTGTAGAAAATATTATCGAATATATTCTTTTCAATATACATGATGTCAAGATTATGACGAATCAAATTGGTGGATCAGTATGATAATTTTTAGAAGATACTTCTTTTCATCCAGTTATAAGTTCTACCGAACATCCAAGATTTTTGCTTGCTAAATAGCATGCTAAACTAGACTTCATCTAGTTGGGATATCATTTGAAATACTTTCATACCATTGAGGTGTGGAGGTGCATGGTTCTTCTCTATCTTATTCCTTCTGAAATTATTCCACTATTTTCGAAAAAGATGATGCTCGAAAAAAAATTGATGATGACAATCGATCCAGTAGGGCTTATTGATAAGTAGTAAAAAGATACTAATAAAAGTATTAAATTATAAAATAAATTAAAATATTTTATTAAAAATTGATACTTTTATTAATCTTATGCAGGAAAGAAGGCTACCAATGTGAAGATCTCATTTTTCTGATTCAGATGAAACAAATTTCAGGCAAAACGGACTTCAAACGAGCCCAGAATCGAATTTCAAAAAAAAAAAAAAAAAAAAAAAAAAAAGAAAACCGCTGACGCAACGCTGACGTCAGGATGACGTCAGCATTTTTCGCGGCGTACGGTGGACCAACCGAAGGGTATTTTAGGAATTTCACAGACGGAGGCGCGCTCTGATTGGTTGAAGAACGCGGCGGTCCACGCAACACCGGGCTCGCGCACGGTCCACGGAGGGCAATTTGGGAATTCTGGCTGATCCAACGGGCGGTTTTCACTGAATCTTGATCGGACGGACGAGAAGAAGGCGCTGATGGACGGCATCCGCAGCTCCCGGTCGAGATCCAATGGCCGAGATTCATCCCGACTGAAACTAAAGGTCTGAAGGCTGATTTCAACGAGATCGGACGGCCCAGATTCAATCCATTGGATGATCCAACGGCTGATATTAAATCCGACTTGATCTGGGTTATTTTAACGGGTTTTTGAGTGGTTTTTGGATCGCACGGCCAGAATTATTCAGATCATAGTTTGAATTGTTTTAGGAGTCTAAAATCGAGTTTTGGATGGATTTTGGAGACTTCATCTATAAAAAGCCCCGTTGCCGTGAGAAAAAAAAAAAGAAAGAGAAAAGAAAAAAAGAAAAAACAGAGAAAATAGAAAAACAGGGAAGAAAGGAGAATCAGAGAGAAAACAGAGAGAGACGGGAAGAAGGAAAAGAAAGAAAGAGAGAGAGAAAGAAAGAGAGAGGAGATATCAAGGAGCCTCTTCTTCTTCACCAAGTTCTCCGCATCAAGAGCAACAGATAATCAATTTCAGCAATCAAACAGTCTAATTTCTTCATGCTTTTTATTTTATTTACTATTTTTAAATTTGTTATCATGAACTAAATTTTATTTTACTAAGGCTAAGGTGTAGCCACTCTTTTGATGCAATATTCAGTATAATTTATTTTTAAATTTTATTCATGAGGAGTATATAAATCTGATCTTAATGCTTTTAGATTACTGGCCATCTTCTAATTGATCTGATGAACATAGATGTTACGGACCAAGTACATCTATGTTAATGCTTCTTGATTATATACCTTGTATTATGAATCAAATTAGAATTCATATGCATGCGGGAATTTTAGTGCGCTTTGGACGCAGCGTATTTTAATTAGAGGGTTTCACAAAACCTAATGCATTAATATTTATTTAAATTATACTTGGATCAAAGGATAATTAATAAATATTAATAGATTTGCTATGCCTGGACCAAAGGGTAGTGAATAAATTAGGAGACTCCACCGTCACATGAAATAAAATTAATCTAAAAACCTGAATATCGTATTGATTGAGTTGGTGAATCGATTGCCTTAGTAATCCATTGCTCTTGAATTTAAAACCTCAATAATTTACACTCTCTCTATTTAATAAAAAAAAAATTTAATTATTTTAATTATTTTAATTTTTTTTATTCTCATAAATCGATCTTCTAAATAAAGCATAGGAAAGAGCTTTTCAGTACTTATTTTCCAATCCTCTAGGGACGATACTCTACTCATTCACTTTATTACTTGATCGACTGGTGCACTTGCCATAGCTATAAATTAGCACGCATCAAGTTTTTGGCGCCGTTGCCGGGGATTGAGTTTAAAATAATATTAAAATTTTGATCCTAGCTTTACTTTAGAAATTTATTTTTAATTTTATTATTAAAAAAAAAAAAAAAAAAAATTTGTTGTTCATTGCATGACACGTACTGGACATAGTAACTTACTACCTCTAGATCCAGAAATTGAAAGAACTATTAGAAGATTACAGCAAGAGAGAAACATGGCAGCTGAAGATCCTAACGACATCAATCTAGGATTGGATATGGCGACTGAAGGACAGCATGAGGCTATTCGACCAGTATATCGATCATTAAATGATTATATTACACCATCTATAGCCGATGCAGCTTCGAGCATCAGGAGACCGCCTGTACGAGCAAACAACTTCGAAATAAAATCGGCGATGATCCAGATGATTCAATCAACTGTCCAATTCAGTGGACACGTGCATGATGATCCGAATGCCCATATTTCTAATTTTCTTGAACTTTGCGATACTTTTAAAATTAATGGGGTGTCGGATGATGCTATTAGATTAAGGTTATTTCCTTTCTCTTTACGGGATAAAGCTAAAAATTGGCTTCATTCTCTTCCGGCAGGTTCTATCACAACTTGAGATGTCCTAGCCCAAAAATTTTTAGCCAAGTACTTTCCACCTTCCAAGACTGCTAAGATGCGCAACGATATCACTTCCTTTATGCAGATGGACATGGAGACACTATATGAGGCTTGGGAAACGTTTCAAGGAATTATTGAGGAGATGTCCACATCATCAACTACCCGTATGGCTCCAGGTACAAACTTTCTATAATGGTTTATCTCCTACTAATCGTTCTATGATTGATGCAGCAGCAGGAGGAACCATTAACCGAAAAACAGAGGAAGAAGCATTCGATCTAATCGATGAGATGGCATCAAATAGCTATCAATGGCAGACAGAGCGCATGATGCCAAAAAGACTAGCAGCTGTGCAGGGAGTAGATTGCGTGCCAACCTTACTAGCTGAAATTGCAGCCCTTCAGAGCCGAAGTCAACAACTTAAAGGGAACAGCTATGCATGTTCAGAGCATTACTTGTGATCTGTGTGGAGGAGGACATGATACGAATAATTGCCAGACAGGTAATCCTTTTGCTAAAACAACTGAAACAGCTAATTATATTGGTAATTTTTTCAGGCCGCAACAAAACAATCCCTACTCCAACACATACAATCAAGGGTGGAGACAGCATCCAAATTTCTCATGGAGCAATCAAAATGCAGCACAACAACCACCCCCGGGATTCCAAGTACCTGAAAAGAAGTCTAACATGGAAGAGCTAATGGTCAAATTCATGCAAAACCAAGAAGCAACTATAAAAAATTTGGAAGTCAAACTTAGGCAGGACCAAACAGCAGCAATTCGAAACTTGGAGATGCAAATAGGTCAAATGGCTAAGATAATCTCCGAGAGACCTCAAGGATCCTTGCCAAGCAATACGGAGACAAATCCAAGGGAGCAAGTCAATGCTATCACCCTAAGAAGTGGTACAAAGCTGGAGGAGCCACATCAGAAGAATGAGACCGAAGAGCCAACTACAAATAAAGAACCATCAACTCAAACTCGTCAGACACCAAAACAACCAGCAGATGGATGGTCTCCAGGTATACGGTTTGCTGATCCAAATGTGAAGCCCTACGTACCGCCACTGCCATTCCCAGAAAGACAAATGCAGCATCCAGATAAGGAATTTTCTAATTTTTTCAAAATTCTAAAGAATTTACATATTAATATTCCTTTTGTAGATACTATTACTCAAATGCCCAGGTATGCCAAGTGTTGGTGCAGAAATCCGTCGCCGCCGGGGGTCGCCGCAATCGAGGCCGCTGGGCGCCGCCGGAGACCTGCAAAATGAAGTCCCGACCGGAATCGGTGGGGTGGTGGCTCCGGCAGGACCCTCCGACGGTCAAGTTAGTTTCCGACCAACAGTAATGGAGTGCTCGGAATGAGTTCCGGAGCTTAGAGATGTGGAGGAGAGCTTAGAGAGTCAAGAGTCCAGAGAGCCTCCCCTTAGTGTGTCGGGAGGGTCCTTGATATAGCAGAGCTTGATGGTGACAACTGCAGCCACGTGCTGGCGGGCCGCTCGAGGTTCGGTGGAGTCAGTCTCACGGGATGGTGCCGCGTGCGGCGGATTGAGGGTGACAGCCATCGCCGCCTGACAGTGGGTCGCTATCGCCCGCGGCGGACTGGCTGATGGTGCGGCGGACTGACTGATGGTGATGGTTGCAGAGCTTGCCGAATGAAGGGATGAAGGCCTTCGTCGTGTGCCCATTTTGGAGGAGTTCGGGCTCCTGAAGAGGAAGATAGGAGGGAGTTCGGCTCCCATAGGCGTCTGGCATTGGAGGTATGCAGCTAAGGCTCGTCCGCAGAAGAGTTCGGCTGCTGAGAAGCCGCAGCTCGGCCGTTCTGGGGTTCGGCCGGCTGTTGGACTTGGGCTGAGGCTTGGACACTTGAGAGTTCGGTAGGAGCTCGGTCGGCCGAAGTTTGATGAGGGCGACCGCTGAGGAGTTCGGCCCAGTGACGACTGCTGAGGAGTTCGGGCTCCTGAGTGACGACTGCTTGAGAGAGTTTCGGGCTCCTGAGTGACGACCGCTTGGGGATTCTACTAAAGCCCGTCCGCTGAGGAGTTCGGCCGCTGAGAGGACTTCATTGAAGCTCGGCCGCTTGGAGTCGGCCCGAAGGAGTTCGGCCGCTGAGAGGACTTCATTGAAGCTCGGCCGCTTGGAGTCGGTCCGAAGGAGTTCGGCCGTGGGGTCCGAAGGAGTTCGGCTGCATGGGCTCGCCTGGGGTCGGTCCGAAGGAGCTCGACCGTGGGAAGTTCGGCGGGCGGAGGGAGTTCGGCCCGGAGCTTGGCGCAGGGGAGTTCGACCTCTAGGCAGTTCGGCCGTGGTAGGGGCTCGGCCTGGCGCCTGGCGCTAAAGCTCTTCAGCGGCTACTGGTTACATTGGGCTGAGCGTCGGGCCGGGCTTCGGCAGGAGCGGGATTTATCCCCAACAGTAGCCCCCCCACTCTCGAGTTCAAAAATTGAAGGAAGGGAGTACCAAAACAGGCGACTGCCGAAGTCTTCTTCCAGGCTCCGCATTTGTTGCAGCTGAAGCTCGGGGGAGGTCTCATCTCCAGCCGATGTTTGGAGTTGAAATGGAACTCATTTTCCAGACCTAAAGTTCGATGAAGCTCGATGTTGAAGCCGAAGTAAAACTCGCCTCCTTCGGTCGAGGTCGGATTTGAGCTCCTCGGGGGTGACATTATCTTCATCAGTTGAAGTCGACTCGAGGGAGACCTCCTATCTTGCAGCCGAGGTTGAAGTGCGCGCTCGGGGGAGATCTTATCTCCTGTACGGCCGAGCTTCCCTCGGAGGGAGATCTTATCTCCTGCGGCCGAGGTTGGTGCTCGTGTTGTTCCTAACCGAGGTTATTTCGGTCGCTCGGGAGAGATCTTATCTCTAGCCGAGGTTGTCGACGGTCGCTCGGGAGAGATCTTATCTCTAGCCGAGGTTGGCACCCGTGTTAGGACGAGGTTCTCCTCCTATTCCTAAACGAGATTGTTCCGATCGCTCGGGAGAGATCTTATCTCTAGCCGAGGTTGGTGCTCGTGTTAGGACGAGGTTCTCCTCCTATTCCTAGCCGAGGTTGTTCCGGTCGCTCGGGAGAGATCTTATCTCTAACCGAGGTTGTCAACGGTCGCTCGGGAGAGATCTTATCTCTAGCCGAGGTTGAAGCGCGCGCTTGGAGGAGATCTTATCTCCTACGGCCGAGCTTCCCTCGGGGGAGATCTTATCTCCTGCAGCCGAAGTGAAGTGCGCGCTCGGGGGAGATCTTATCTCCTGTAGCCGAGCTTCCCTCGGGGGAGATCTTATCTCCTGCGGTCGAGGTTGGTGCTCGTGTTAGGACGAGGTTCTCCTCCTGTTCCTAATCGAGGTTGTTTCGGTCGCTCGGGAGAGATCTTATCTCTAGCCGAGGTTGTCAACGATCGCTCGGGAGAGATCTTATCTCTAGCCGAGGTTGGCACTCGTGTTAGGACGAGGTTCTCCTCCTGTTCCTAACCGAGGTTGTTCCGGTCGCTCGGGAGAGATCTTATCTCTAGCCGAGGTTGTCGACGGTCGCTCGGGAGAGATCTTATCTCTAGCCGAGGTTGAAGTGCGCGCTTGGGGGAGATCTTATCTCCTACGGCCGAGCTTCCCTCGGGGGAGATCTTATCTCCTGCAGCCGAAGTGAAGTGCGCGCTCGGGGGAGATTCTTATCTCCTGCGGCCGAGCTTCCCTCGGGGGAGATCTTATCTCCTGCAGCCGAAGTGAAGACGCGCTCGGGGGAGATCTTATCTCCTGTAGCCGAGCTTCCCTCGGGGGAGATCTTATCTCCTGCGGCCGAGGTTGATGCTCGTGTTAGGACGAGGTTCTCCTCCTGTTCCTAACCGAGGTTGTTTCGGTCGCTCGGGAGAGATCTTATCTCTAGTCGAGGTTGTCAACGGTCGCTCGGGAGAGATCTTATCTCTAGCCGAGGTTGGCACTCGTGTTAGGACGAGGTTCTCCTCCTGTTCCTAATCGAGGTTGTTCCGGTTGCTCGGAAGAGATCTTATCTCTAGCCGAGGTTGTCGACGGTCGCTCGGGAGAGATCTTATCTCTAGCCAAGGTTGAAGCGCGCGC
>QRFJ01000596.1:130416-277133 GCA_006176705.1 Cocos nucifera
AGTTTCTCAAAGAAATCTTAACAAATAAGAAAAAGCTGAAAGAGCATGAGAGAATAAATTTGAATGAAGAATGCTCAGCAATACTTCAAAATAAATTACCACAGAAGCTAAAAGATCCAGGGAGTTTTACTATCCCTTGCATTATTGGTGATTGTAGTTTTGATAAAGTTTTATGTGATTTAGGAGCAAGCATTAACCTCATGCCTTTTTCTATTTTCAAAAAGCTGGGTCTAGGAGAACCAAAGCCTACCACTATTACTCTTCAATTAGCCGACAGATCCATTAAATATCCAAAAGGTATAGTGGAGGATGTCTTGGTAAAGGTAAACAAGTTTATTTTCCCTGTTGATTTTATTGTTCTTGATATGGAAGAAGATTATGATGTACCCCTTATTTTAGGGAGACCCTTTTTAGCTACTGGAGGAGCTTTAATAGATATTCAACAAGGAAAATTAATTCTTAGAGTCCAAGATGAACAAGTTACTTTTAATGTTTTTAAAGATATTAAACATCCTGATAATCAAACTTGTTTTCTAATTGACATTATTGACAATCCATTATATGAGAATTCTGTAGAAAATAAGTTTGAGACTATAAAAGCAAGCAATGTCAAATTGAAAGAGGATTCGATCAAACATGAAAGTATTCCAATTGAAGTGGCACCAGATTGATCCACTTTAGAATTCAAAGAAAGTCAAGCTGAAGACTATAAATCAGAACTACTAGATAGGTTGTTTCTTTTCTTTTTAGTTTGGATCATTTTTTTTTATTTTTTTTTTAGTAATTTGTTGTTGCACTTTTACTGCTCTGGTGTATATTTTCAATTTTACAGAAAAATCAATGAGAACTCAAGCAAAATTTCAAAGCTCCAAAGAACCAGATTGAGCCAAATCAGGTGTATTCTTTCCTATCCTTTATTACATCCTTTATTTTTCTTTCTCCTTTTAAAATAATATAGAATAATATAAAAAATAAAAAATTAAATAAAAAAAAAAAAATCATGTGTTAAGAAGAAAATCTTGAGCAAAGATAAACTGGATAAGTGATAAAAGATAGAATTATTTGCTAATGAAATGTAACGAGTTAAAGAAGTAGATTAGTTTGGTCAACTTTTAACAGCCTACTTAGGTCATTAAAAGATTATTAGCACTTTTTAATTGCACATGCACACTAACAAGGCAAAGTAGGTATTGATTATAAGGCCAACTGAAGGATTCAATTATCACTGAAAATTGGTAATTAATATACATTCTAATCAAAGAAACTTGAATTTAAGGAAAGAGCTACCTGCCTATAAATAAAGTGCAAAAGACAGAGTATATGTGGATTGCCCAAAGCCTAGTAACTGGGTCTCTGCACCTAGGTCAAGTGTGGAAATTCACGTAAAACGGTAAAGGGAAGGCCAGGATGCTCAGCAAAAAAAAAAAAAAAAAAAAAAAAAAAAAAAAAAGGCAGTGTGAAAGCTACCTTAATTCATGAGTATAAAATTGAGAATGTATAGAAAATTGACCAAAATAAGTGATAAGAGAGGATACTTTTGTTCTTCTAGTTTAATACTGAAATGCTAAAGTTAGTCATCACGAACATAAGTGCTATAGATCTTTGATGTACTCTAAGAAAGTTTTTAATTGTATTGACTAAAAAATTTGCTTCCGAAGCTCAATGCTTAGTTAGCAATATTTTCTAAACTTTTTGATCTTTAATCCAAGATTTTATCTCTGTGATAAATAATTTTATTAAAATATGGTATTAAATAAAACATTGCTAAGGGACTAGCAATGAATAAGTTGGGGGTGTGATAAGTAGTAAAAATATACTAATAAAAGTATTAAATTATAAAATAAATTAAAATATTTTATTAAAAATTGATACTTTTATTAATCTTATGCAGGAAAGAAGGCTACCAATGTGAAGATCTCATTTTTCTGATTCAGATGAAATAAATTTCAGGCAAAACGGACTTCAAACGAGCCCAGAATCGAATTTCAAAAAAAAAAAAAAAAAAAAAAAAAAAAACCGCTGACGCAACGCTGACGTCAGGATGACGTCAGCATTTTTCGCGGCGTACGGTGGACCAACCGAAGGGTATTTCAGGAATTTCACAGACGGAGGCGCGCTCTGATTGGTTGAAGAACGCGGCGGTCCACGCAACACCGGGCTCGCGCACGGTCCACGGAGGGCAATTTGGGAATTCTGGCTGATCCAACGGGCGGTTTTCACTGAATCTTGATCGGACGGACGAGAAGAAGGCGCTGATGGACGGCATCCGCAGCTCCCGGTCGAGATCCAACGGCCGAGATTCATCCCGACTGAAACTAAAGGTCTGAAGGCTGATTTCAACGAGATCGGACGGCCCAGATTCAATCCATTGGATGATCCAACGGCTGATATTAAATCCGACTTGATCTGGGTTATTTTAACGGGTTTTTGAGTAGGTTTTTGGACCGTTTGATCAACATCGCACGGCCAGAATTATTCAGATCATAGTTTGAATTGTTTTAGGAGTCTAAAATCGAGTTTTGGATGGATTTTGGAGACTTCATCTATAAAAAGCCCTGTTGCCGTGAGAAAAAAAAAAAAAGAAAAAGAAAAAAAAGAGAAAAATCAGTGAGAGAAAGAAAAACAGGGAAGAAAGGAGAATCAGAGAGAAAACAGAGAGAGACGGGAAGAAGGAAAAGAAAGAAAGAGAGAGAGGAAGAAAGAGAGAGGAGATATCAAGGAGCCTCTTCTTCTTCACCAAGTTCTCCGCATCAAGAGCAACAGATAATCAATTTCAGCAATCAAACAGTCTAATTTCTTCATGCTTTTTATTTTATTTACTGTTTTTAAATTTGTTATCATGAACTAAATTTTATTTTACTAAGGCTAAGGTGTAGCCACTCTTTTGATGCAATATTCAGTATAATTTATTTTTAAATTTTATTCATGAGGAGTATATAAATCTGATCTTAATGCTTTTAGATTACTGGCCATCTTCTAATTGATCTGATGAACATAGATGTTACGGACCAAGTACATCTATGTTAATGCTTCTTGATTATATACCTTGTATTATGAATCAAATTAGAATTCATATGCATGCGGAAATTTTAGTGCGCTTTGGACGCAGCGTATTTTAATTAGAGGGTTTCACAAAACCTAATGCATTAATATTTATTTAAATTACACTTGGATCAAAGGGTAATTAATAAATATTAATAGATTTGCTATGCCTGGACCAAAGGGTAGTGAATAAATTAGGAGACTCCACCGTCACATGAAATAAAATTAATCTAAAAACCTGAATATCGTATTGATTGAGTTGGTGAACCGATTGCCTTAGTAATCCATTGCTCTTGAATTTAAAACCTCAATAATTTACACTCTCTCTATTTAATAAAAAAAATTTTAATTATTTTAATTATTTTAATTTTTTTTATTCTCATAAATCGATCTTCTAAATAAAGCATAGGAAAGAGCTTTTCAGTACTTGTTTTCCAATCCTCTAGGGACGATACTCTACTCATTCACTTTATTACTTGATCGACTGGTGCACTTGCCATAGCTATAAATTAGCACGCATCACTTACAACCATGCTCAAGCTAAAATGATTTTGTATTCTTCATATAATATAAAATGCAAGCTTTCCATGAGTGCTCCATCCTGATAGCATTCCATAAGCAGAAAAATTGCTAATGGTCCGTATCAATGCAATCTTGATTACAAAATTCTGCTTCTTCGATGCTTAAAAAATATGTATGTCATTGGACCATAAGAATCTTAGCTCATCAACAAGAAATTTTAGATATATATCAATACTTCTACTAGGATGTCATAGTTCAGGAATGACTAATATAAGAAAGATGTTATATTCTTTCATGCATATCCCAGATGGAAGATTGTATAGAGTAATAAAGACGGGCCAATATGAATAAGAGGCCACTGCATGACTAAATAGTGTAAAGTCATCCGTAGATAGATCTAGTCAAACATTGCATGATTCCTAAGCAAATACAGGATGGCAAGCATCAAATTACTTTCATGCCTTGTTGTCTGATAGATGATTCATCATATCAGAGTGCTTGCAAATTTTTTTTTTGTGCCATCTCATCTGTTCAGCAATACTCTTGGATAAGTAGAGCCTTTGAAGCCTAGGATTGAGTGGAAGGTATCGAAAAATCTTATATGGTATGCCCTTTTGATTTCTATCCACTTGTCTCAGCTTAAATTGGCTTTCACTATATATATCACATGAGCTCTTTAGTTGGTCCTTCTTATAGAAAACTATACAATCATTACGACATGCATCTATCTTCTCGTATCCCATACCTAATCCTTTTACTACTTTCTTGGAAGCATAGAAGCCCCTAACAAGCTTCTCATTCTTGGATAGCATCTTCTTTATTATTACTACCATCCTATCATAATAATTGACCGTCATATTAAACTCGGCCTTCAAATTCAACAACTTTGACATAGCTGATAATACAGTATGTGTTTCACATCTCAACCACAGTGGTTCATCAGCATCTTTTAGCATATGATAAAAATCATCACTGCCAGCTTCTGGATCGTCCTTCATATTTCAGTTAAATTTAGGACCAGCTGCATCCATAATCATGTCTACCATTCTATCTGTGTCACTATCCTACTCACTTCTAATCCTTGTAACTTTCTTTAATATCTTTCCATGTAGATACTAATGCTTATAACTAGGTATGAATCCACTCTTATACAAATGGATAGTAATTATATCCCTATCAAATATTTTTCTATTATCACATCTATTACAAAGGCAACAAGCCCGTCCTTGATATAAGAGATGTATTTCCATAAATAAAATCATAGAAGTACTCTATATCCTTTCTATATTCAGTAGAAATCATCCCATAACTACTTGATGATCCATCCAACTATCATCCATGGTATACTATCTAAGAATTCTGCATATACATAAATATAAAGCAACTGCTAATTAACTATTTTATTATTCAAAATGGTTTATAAAGTAAATATATTCTATCATCAACTAATAGGTATAGAAGGTTCTATCCCATTCAGAAAATGCATTAACATAATAGATTAATTATAGTAATCAAATAATACGCAATAGGAGCCAAAAAAAATTTCAGTAGCATTTCTTTTTTAGTTTTTCCCACACAGCTGAAGATGTGTTAGCAGAACTAAAGAAAAATACTATCTGAAATATTTTTCAACTCTCATCATACCATTTGATTACTATAATGACCTATAGAATTACTTGCATTTTTCAAACTATCCATGGTGGACAATCAATTAACTAATATACATAATTCTTCCATCCATACAAAAATATATAAATGTATGGATACAATAGAATATGTATATTAATCAAACGATGGATCTATAGCTCCATTCAATGTAAATTATTTTAATAATTAACATCTAATTAATTATTTAAATTAACATCTAACTGTAAGATGCCATATAATATGCATACAGTCCTTGCGCGAGGACTGGCTGCCCTAGACACTTGCTGGGACCTGAAGCCCAAGCATGCAGGGCATGCCACGACCCCGTATTTGCAATACTGCCCGACATCTTTTCTCGATCTGAGAACTCTATATACCAAGACCTAAATCCCGTGCTTCTAATTAATTAATTAATTAATTAATTATTTAAATATCTAACTAATTGATTAAATTAATATTTAATTAATTAGTTTTTAATATCTAATTATATTTAATTAATATAATTTAAATAATAAAATAACTTTTAATAATGATATTAGCTATCGCTAATACTCACAAAAGCACCCAGATGGCTCGAGGATGGGACCGCAGGGTCACAACAGCAAGGAGACGGCTTGGGGGCGACGGGGCTGGTGCCGTAGGGTCAGGTCGATAATGTTGGGGCCGATGGGGTCGGGATAGCCACGATCATAAAGAGACACAAGCTCGAGGCCGTGGGGTTGGGCCAGCGACGTCCAGGCTAGCAGGTTTGGGCCGGCAATGTCGGGATCGATGGGCATGGAGGGATGCATGCTCAGGGCCGTGGGGTCGGGCCAACAACGTCGGGACAGTCGCGGGTGTAGAGGGGCACAGGCTTGGGGCTGCAGGATCAGGCTAGCGATGTCAGGGCAGTCGCGGGCATGGAGGGACACGAGCTTGGAGCCACAGGACATTGGAGGGATAGGACTGTGAGGGACGGGGTGTGGAGGGAGGAAAGAGTGGTTGGGGGGGTTGAGGTGGGTTTGGGCATCGGTGAGAGGGCAGCTACGGGCAGAGAGGGACACTAGCTTGAGGTCGCAAGATGCCAGAGGTACGGGGTGGGGAGGGAGGTATAGGGGGCTGGAGGGGTTGAGGAGGGTTTGGATGCCAGCGAGAGAAAAATTATGAAAATGGGAGAGGAAGAGATGCACAAGTGAAAATTTATTTTCAACAATATGGCAGAGTATTAGTGATGGCAAACAAGCCATCGCTAATACTGTTGGTAAAAGTATTAGCGATGGCATTCCCATCGTAGGAAATTGACTTCCATTGCTAATACGTATAATTAGAAAATAATATTTTTTCATAATTTTTTAAATATTTTTTAAAATTATTAGCGACGATAAATATTACTATCGTTAAAAGCCATCGATAATTGATTAATTTAATTTTAATTATAACTAATTTTTTAAAAAATTTTAAAATTATTAGTGATGACTTTTGCCATCACTAATAATCATCTATCCATTGGTAATATGTACTATTAGCAATGGCTAAAATATCATCGCTAAAAGCCATCGTTAATAATCTTTCCATTCTAGTTTTCATACTTGCTAATTTATGCCTACTATCGTGGTTGTCTATTTTTTTACGTAATATCTTTTCTTGGATAGTTTTTCTAGCATATTATGCACATCTAGCTACTTTCCGTGCTTGGTATTTTATGGAGTCTAATGATCTCTAGTCTAAAGGAGGATCGACATTAATTCATGGGTCAAGGGATAGCTAGGTCTGCTATGGTGCGCCATCTACTGCTGATCAAGGACAATGTTAAAGAAGTTATATTTATAAAATCTAATTGAGCATATAATTTTAAAGTTCAATATAAATTCTAGATGCATTTGTAGGGTCTAGCTTCTTAGCTACATATAGATCTTGATTTTCTTCTCTCTAATAAATTCAGCTATTAAGAATAGTTTATTTTGTTTTCTTCTCTTTCTTTCTCATCCATCATGGCTATCACAGTTGCTTTCTCCTTCCTATTCTTTGTCGCCTCGACTCTAGTGAATACTATTTTCTTGACGAAATCATGTACTAGAGCCACTCAGATAATTTTCTTGACGTTAGCTAATACTTGACAGCCTTGAAACTAATTTAATTAAATTTAATTAAATATTATTAATTTTATTTAAATATTAAATCTAATTTAACTAATAAATATTAATTTAAAAATATTAAAAAATTTAAAATATGAATCAAATTTAAAAAAATTACTTCAGTATTAACGATGGCTTCTATCGTCCCTAATAATATATTTCTATTGCTAATAATCCTAGAAACCAAATAAAAAAATTAAAATTAAAGTATTACCAACAGCTTAATGCCATCGCTAATAACTTATTTCTATTGCTAATAATCCTACAATCAAATAAAAAAATAAAATTACTTTAGTATTAGCGATGGCTTTTAGCTGTCTTTAATAATAATTTTTCATCGCTAATAATATTAGAATCAAACTAAAAAAATAAAATTACTTGAGTATTAGCAATGGCTTTATGTCATCTTTAATAATAATTTTTTGTAATTAATAATATTAGAATCAAATAAAAAAATAAAATTATTTTAGTATTAGTGGTGGTAAAAAATCATTGCTAATAATAATTTTTCATCGTTAACAATATCAGAAATATATTAAAAAAATATTTTTTATTAGTGATAGAGTTTGCCGTCGCTAAAAGCCAAACCTGTCATCGCTAATATTTTTTTTTATTTTTTGCTATGGCAATTTACTTGGTCGCTTTTTGCTATTGGAAAAAATCATTATTAGCAACGATAGATTTGCCGTCGCTAATACTCAATATTCTTGTAGTGAAAGTTGATAGGTCAATAAATGAGAAATACTATGTTTAGTGGATATAAAATAAAAATGTTAGCTATAAATATATCTTAATGCTAGCCAATCTCAATAATATGTTAGATAGATAGAATCTTTGCAGTACTTGAAATTTGATTTTATTTAACTACAAACTTGGACTATGCCCTCAATGTGACATAGAATTAATCCCTTCTGAAAGTTCAGCATATACCTCAACCATACACAATATAATCACAGATACTTATTAAGCTAGTTCCAAAAAGTTAAACTAGATCACTTATCATAGCATATAGTGAAAGTTAATGATGTAACAGAAATTTCATGCTAGAATGCATGTCATAACACATCAAAAGTTAATGATTTTTTTTTTACTTGGGAACAAATAATAGTAAAAAAAACAAATCAATTGTATCAATTTAAGTGTAGTGGGCTATTTTCAAAAAGTAGTCGATCAATGTTTATAGTTAGATGGTATACATCAGAACATTGCTATTGACTTTTGTGCAAAATAATGCATAATAGTCACTAGAAAAGGTCAACAAAGGAAATAAAAAGAGATCAACTCGAATAAAGAGTTGCAATATCTCCTCAATAATAACAAGAAGGTAGGTCAGCGGTCTAAGCTCTAAAGCATATCGGCCATCTCTCGATAACATCCACACAAGAATTCAAGCACCTGCCTAAGAGTCATGATTTCTATAAACCTTACCGACCCATCTAACTTTCCACAAATAGTAAAAATTAATAGATAATAATGAATTGTGAACGATAGCCGATTCTATCAAAGCTCCATAAGATGGAATATGCCTAGGAAGTACTTATAAACGAGCATTTTCCTTGCAAGCTTCATCCACCCAATCTTGAGTCTTCCCCCTTCACTCCTAGTCATACTTTGCTTTCTCTTTCAAGGCAAAGTTCATGTCCTAATAGTCAATTTCATGCTATAAATGAATTTCTTTTCAAATTACATTCGTATATGTGGACGAAAAGAGTCACCATCACATAATGTCATATTTATTCTGACTTGGAAAAGACAATAGCTACAGTAAAGCTATCGGCTAATTGTTTTAGAGTCAACTATCATTCACTTGACTTGAGAATTGATAATTATTTATACGTACTTGACTTGAGAATAGACCACCATTTACTTGATTTGAGAATGGGCCACCATTTACCTTTGAGAATGAACCATTTATTATTGCACAAAATGCAGTTTAGATGTATGGTGTAGTGAAAGTCCAGTTTCCATTATAAATTTAGATGCAACACAACATAGTTTGAGATTCCAATTTTCACAATAGAATTTGTGACCTGCAATGCACTAAATCATGATTGCAAAGTTTTGGATGAATCTCATAGTTCATCCAGAAATTAGAAACCATAGGAAGATGGAGTGGCCATGAACCAAGCATTGGTCACTTGAAAGTTGTTGGGTGCATGGCCTATGCTCAAGCTCGGAAAGACTAAAGGAAGAAGTTAGCTTCCAACACCTATTCCTGATGTGTCCGTGGATGTTACTATGATCATAGTAACTTTTCTAAATCACATTGGCATGCTTGGTGCTCTACTTTCCCATTTATCTTTCTTTATTGCTATCTTTCTTGAACTTATAACAATTTTCCTTTCTACGATGATTCTTCTCGTAGATCCCCATGACCTTCATGCTACCTTTGCTAATATCTTCAACTTTAAAGAGTTTTAGCACTTTTTGGATGCTCTTTTGGTGACAATTGACATACTTCATAAAGACTATACAATAATTGATAGAGATCCCAAGTCTGATTATCTGCTTGTCAAACTCAATGATATAATACTGAACAAATTGTTCATACTTTTGCTGCAAATATTGCCACTAGATCCATCGATCCTTTTTGTGGCTGAATGGATGGAGCTGCTTCTTGATTAAACTCTTGAATTTGCTCTAACTCATATTAGAAACATTGTTATTCATTATGTACCAATTCCACCAATTAAGATATGACTAGAAAACTTAAGGTAGGCAAAAGCTACCTTCTGAATAATTTAGTATCTATAGACAATGAAGTAGATCTCTTATTGGTCTAGCCAATTATCTAACTTCTCAATATTGATAGTCTTATTGTATACATGGATCTTGATTCGAGCTTCAATTTGAAGGATTAAAAAGAGGGATTTTGAGTGCCCATAAGTTGCTTATCTTTTTCTCATTAAATGGTAGATCTTTTTCTCCAAATATGGGAGACAACATTGTAATAGAAGTTATTGGTGCTTATTCTAAAGGAGTCATCCATCCAAAAATTATCTTAGTGAGTTGAGTAATCTTCTTCTCTAGTTGTATGAGACGATCCTTTATTTTATCATAGTCTATTAAGGCAGAACTAACAGTCATACTCGTCTTTATCCTTTGATATACTTGAAGTATAAATATTCTTTCTCCTATTTGCTTATATTGCTCATGCATCTAGACTGTAAACTAAGGCCTCCATAGAAGTAAAGGATTGATTGAAAAGCTCTGACATCAACTTAATTCGATCAAATCAAGTTGAAATTTTACCAGATAATTAAAAGCATGGCTCTAATACCTATTTGATCCGATCAAAGGAAATGAAGAATTGTCTTAATCCACTTAACTTGAATCTATCCAAAGAAAACTAGAAAAATAAAAAAAAATTACAAAAATAGAGTTTATATCCTCTTTTCTTTTATTGATGATCCATGCACCACAAATTATGGTATATAACACTTATTTATAATGGTCATGAGGGCATTTCTCATACAATTCAGGTTAAGTTTCTCTTCTAGTTCAAATATGATTAGATTTCTAAAAAAAACATGAAGGGTAGAAATAAATATGAAAAAAATAAAATACTACATGAAATAGATCTCGACTGTTAAATCAATTTTATGTTCTATTGCTCCATCTAATTCTTCATAGATCAGAAAATATCATTTTATCAAAGTCTTTCTAAAAAAGAAAAAATTACTTTGACTGGCCTGTTCAGAGTCCAAACAATAAAATTTTGGTTTGTTTCAACACCCAAGAGGGTTCTCACTAAGTTGTATATCTTGAAAAGCTACCTAATTTTTAAAAGTAAATGATTATCTCAATAAGGTGTCACATCATGACAAAGTAACAGCCTTAAGAAGTTTGGTTCATGACTTGACTTTCTGATATAGCATATCTTATTTTTAGATCATTTTTCTATCTATGATAGCCAAAATGATTTACATCAAATCTATTAAACATTCTAGATCAGGAGGAGGAAGAGGAGAGGAGGTTGAAAGCATGGAATTTGCTATAACATAGAGGGCTGCCTTTTGAGCACGAAAATCATAGGATACATTTGGTTAGCTATTAATATTTTTTTTGATTTTTAAAAATAAAAATTAAAAAGTAATATTTGGTAACATCATAAAAAATAAAAAGTAAAAATCAAAAAAATCAAAATAATTACTTTATATATAAAATAAAAAAATTTTATTTTTTATTTTTTATTTTGCATATAATTGCTTTTTGCTTTATAGTAATATAGTTACCAAACATGCTTTTTGCTTTTTTGCTATTGCTCAATATCAAAAATCAAAAATTAAAAAGTGTAATCAAACACACCCATAGTTTATAATATAGTGGTTGAGCTGGAATGGAGTTGACCTGAGCACCAGCATTTTTTGAGTGGCCTAATTATCTAATTAATTAGCTTGCACCAGGTAGTGTATATTGTTGTGAATGTATATTTTTTTAAGAAAATAATTATGATAATTATTTAGATAATTTTATTAAAATAATATTTATTTAAAAAAATTATAAAAATGATATTCTTTTTAAATTATTTATCAAAATATTATCCAACTTAAAGCTGACGACTTTATGTGCTGAGTCAGCTAGAAATATACTGCCCAAATTTCAGGATATATCACGTAAAAAATCGCTCTTTCAAAAAGTGATTTTGTAAATCATCCTATCAAAAAACAACTTCAAAAATCATAAAAAAAAATCAAATTCTTTCTTCCCTCTATCTCTCTCCATCATTAAAAAAAAAACCTGTCGCCCCAACCGCCACCCCGGCCCCTCCTCTGCGTCCCCTTCCCCCGCGCCACGCTCCCCGCCTCCCCCACTGTCGCTCTTTGCATCCGTACCATCGCCGCTCCCAGCCTCCCCCCCCACCGCCGCCTCTCCGTACCTCCCCCCACCATTGCTCCCATGCTTGCCTCCCCCCCGACGTCGCTCCTTGCATCCCGCCGCCGCCGCTCCCTGCCTCCCCCACCTCGCTTCCCCCGCCGCCATGGGGATGCAGGGAGCGACGGCGAGGTGGGAGCGGCGATGATGAAAGGGGAGGCTGGGAGAGCAGTGGGGATGCAGGGAGCGGGCGGGGCAGCGGGGGGAGGTTGGGAGCGATGGTGGGGATGCAGGGAGCGGTGCGGCAGGGGGAGGTGGAGAGCGCGGCGGTGGGGATGCAGGCAGCTGCACCGAAGGGAGGTGGCGGGGGTGAGGCGGGGAGTGATGGTGGGGCCAGGCGGGGAGTGACGATGGGGGAGGTGGGGAGTGGCGGTGGGGGTGTGAGGCAAGGGTTTGAAGGGGGATGTCGAGAGGGAGAGGGCTCAGGGGAGGGGGTGGTTGGGGCGGGCGAGGTTGGGGAGGCGAGGTGGGGGAAGCGGAAAGCGGTGGTGGTGGGGATGTAGGAGTGGCGCAGGGGGAGGCGAGGTGGGGAGCAACGGTGGGGGAGGTAGGGAGAGCGGTGGCAGGGGACGTGAGAGGGAGAGGGGCGCACCGGGGGGGGGGAGAGAAAGAATTTATTTTTTTTTATAATTTTTGAAGTCGCCTTATGGTAGAATGAAAAAGAAAAAAAAATTTTTACGTGGCATATTCCGAAACTTGGATAGTATATTTGTGACTGACATAAAGTCGCTTTTCGAAAGAATAACTTTAAATTTGATAATATTTTAATAAATAATTTAAAAAATATTATTTTTATTTTTTTTAAATAAATATTATTTTAATAAAATTGTCTAATTATTTACATTCAAATAGATAAAAGGGAAAAAAATGGTGTTGCTTAAATCTCGAGAGATGCAAGCTCACATAAAGCGAGGTTGTACGGATCAGTTAAGTTGCAAACTCGTAAATATTTTGAAGTGTAGATGAATATTGAGCCTTCTCTGGATGAGGTGACAATGCGGTAGCTATCAAATGGATGCTGTAAAACGTGCAGAGGACCCGGAGGGCATTTTCATCCATGAGAGTCAAAAGTTTCTATGCTTGTGGACTGGATGTTATAAAGCCAATCCACAAAGGTTTATAATTAAGGTTTTGCCAAAAAAACAAGTTTACGATAGAGGCACGGTCCACGAATAGACGGCTGTTCCCCAAACAAAATATTAACAATCTTGGGAAAGCATGTGCACCAAAAGATATGAAACCAACAAAAGGTAGATATTGGATGCGACTTTTTGAGCAAAGACAGTACAAACAATTAATACAACAAAGAGTTCACAACTGTTCCCCCCACGCAACGAAGTTCGATAAAAAAGGGAAGAGCCTGCAACACATCCACGTACACAGCGACTTTCACAAGGAGAACTGAAAGATAAGTTTTTACGACGACACAATATGGTGGAAGCAAAGCACTTAACAACAGTCTACGTAGGATCGACTACCTTAATTAGACGGAGGGGGAAGTGAACGTATGAACCTGAGAAGATTGACCTCGTCCAGGAATGCCTGCATGGTATAGTAGAGCCCACAAATGTGTAATAAACTCCCCACCTGTGGCTAGTTTTTCTGCATGCGCGTATGCGTTATCTGATGGAGCAAGGAATACTATCAACTCCGCCCAAAATTCTGCCAAGACCTCCCACCTCCGTTCTTCATCTACGCACTCCAACTGTTTTGCTAATTTTGCACCCAATCCTACGACAGTCTCTCCGGAGTCTTCATTCTGCCGCACCTTTTCACGCATTTGTTTCTTGCTTTTACACCCTTCAAAGAATGTCCTGGTTTCAGATTCAATCTTTTCAAGAATGCCTTTTATAGCAAAGCTTCTAACAGGCAGCAACTCTGGAGCAAAAACCAACAAATAAGCACAATACATTGATAATGTAGTAGCAACTTTTCTGTGTTCGGTATCTTTCTGATGGTCGTCATTTTCAAAGTAGCTGGTGGCAATATGCCAGACCATTATCGTGTGAGTGGGAGATTGGAGTTTGCATGCCCAGGAGAGTGCACTCGGTCCGTTCTGTTGCAGCGAGAACTCCCCATTCGAGAGTCGAACTTCAGTTCTCAGAGAAACAAAGATCGCTTTCTTCACTTCTTCGGACAGTTTGACCACCCGTTTACGTTTCTTATCTGCCTTAAAGCAACATGTTACATTGCATGGAATGTTGCAATTATTGCTCCTCAAATTTTCAAGCAGGGAGTATTGCCCAATCTTATCGCTTAAAGGCCTCCAAAACTTTCCGCGGCATATGATACCAAGTACCTTGTCAAGAGAAAAGCAATATTGTGGCTTAGGATG
The DNA here is from genome assembly GCA_006176705.1 of Cocos nucifera. NCBI lineage: Eukaryota > Viridiplantae > Streptophyta > Magnoliopsida > Arecales > Arecaceae > Cocos > Cocos nucifera. Next base: position 144,952 of record QRFJ01000596.1, read on the forward strand.
TTTGACATAGTTACAAATCAACGTTACCTTAGCCCAATCAGAGAGCCAGTAGCAGCAGAATTCCCATGCTTCCATGATCGTAATCAGAATTACAAACACGTAGGTGATGATAACGTCAACATTCTTCCCATCCACGATACGGTTGATGTCAGTTTTAGGGGTTTGGTAGTTATGAAGAGCGCTTACTGCAGTCCAGACACTTATCATGATAATAAATAGTTGCAAAACACCGAAAAATGGGGACCAACAACTGAAGATAATAGGGTACTTGGTGCAGAAAAGATCATGGAGGAATTCAAGCTCTACCTTGATGACTCTGAAGGCTCTTTCATGTTTCTCCTCCATGAGGAGGCCACGGAAGGCATGGGTGGCTTCCGCAGCTGAGCAATTGAGAAACCTTAGCCGCAGTAGCTTGAACAAAGCAAAGGAGAGGCACACATCTTTGAGGCGCCCTGCAAGGTTCCCATCGGAGTGCAGCAGTTTTCCTGGGCACTGCCAAACCTTGTCCATGGTGATGACGTTCTTGTCCGTTACGTCGAGCCTCCACAGGTAGTCCGGTGCTTGTATTTCGGTCTTCGCTTTACCTTCTCCAACCACAAGATATTTGGTGAGTTCGTGCTCGTAGCTCATGTAGTCTGCAACCAAATTGATGTTTTCCGTCCCATACCGTCGATTGGCCACTCGGAAGCCGATGATCCTTTGGATCCATTTCACCATAATTAAGCACCAGAGCGCCCAAAGGGGCCGTTTAAACTTTGAATGTCCGGGGAAGGAGGCAATCAGTCCAGCAACAGAAAAATTGTCAAGAAATTGTGACATTTCAAACTCCATCCGCTCTTTCCTACTGATGTTAACACTGTAGCCCATGGAGGTGAACACACTTCCATAGGCGATGAGCAAGAAGGTCGCCCACACCAAGTGCAGCTCGTTGGTGTAGGGAGTCGACTGCATGATGCCAAGGGTGTAGCTCAGCATCTTCTCCACCGGTGCGCCAGAAGCCAAGAGGAGAAGCTTGAGGAGGGGATTGGTGTGCCAGCGCCAGTACGGGGCGAAGAAGAAGGTGAGCACTACGATGCTGGCGATGGTGCAGGATAGCACTTCCGTCCAGACTAGCGTCCCATTGTTGGTTGAGATTCCCTCACGAAGGGAAGCAGTGGTGTTTGCGCGGAACCCCATTGCCGTAGGGGAGGCAGCGAGAATTGAATGCGCTGATACAATGTTGAGGATGGACAGCAGTGGAAGGAGGAGAGAGAAGAGAAGGAAGAAAAAGATGGAAGAAAAGAGAAGAAGGAAGAGAAGAAGGCGCAGAGGGAGGAGACAAACTCAATGCATCCTTAACCTCAATATTGCATGCTTGCGATCTCAATTGATACATAGCGCGCAGTGGGTATATATAGATCTAAGATCCTCATAGCAGACCGCATAGAAATAAAGTGCTGAAGTCCTCATAAATTCTGATCTTAGACTCTAATTAAAAATAAAATTTTCGATAAAAGATTTCATAATTTTTACATTGACATTGAACAAAAGCGTGCCTATATATTTTATAGGATCGATGGTCTTTCTCTTTCTTCCTACCGTTTAGCCCTCACAAGAATTAGGTTTTGGTGGGAGACTAATACGAGGCTAACGAGCTCCTCTTGCTTTCTAACTATTTTGCAAGACTAATCATAATTCTGCTCTTACCCTATCTTAAAATGATTTAAGGTGATTAAGGTTATCTTCTTGTAACACATACGATCTTCTAGTTGTGAATATATTCATTTCTTCACAAAGGCCATGAGTTCCAGAACAACTGAAATTTCCTTTGGAAGCTTGAATGGTACGAACCCCAATAATAACGGAATTTAACAATCGGTCCCTCCATAGACCCAACTATAATGGAAAACCCTTTTTTTTTTTCGGAGAAAGAACCGAAAGCTCTTGTCGATTGGTTGTTTAACGCCGCCCTAGAAGGCAATTAAGTAAATGACAAACCCGCCTTTCATTTTCTCATCCCTCTTCACTCTAAAATGACAAAATCTGCCTTTTCTGACCCCCCACCCCCCCCCACCCAACACGTGTTCAAAAAAAATCAAGGGACGCTCCTTTTTCCTAACAAAACTATTATTTCCTTTGAAAACTTTCTGAACAACCAAACAAAACATTAATGTATCAAATTTATCTACCAAAAAGAAATGTATCACTTTTCTACCTACTACTAAGTACTTAACAATGCAAAATAAAAGCTAAACTACAGGCAAGGTGGTCGAATGAAGTGGAAGGCTGCAAAAGTTTTACTTCTGCTGAGCTGTCATAGAAGTGGGATCCACGGGACTGCAAGCAAGCCTCAGAACCTTAATTTCATGGAACACCCTTAAATGCAGCTGACGATCCAAGGATCCTACTCTTTGGAAGATGATTAAGAGGCTATCAAATTTTCAATTCAAATAACAATCTATCCATGTTGCACTAAGACGAAGCTCAGCCACATAACCAAGATCTCCCTCATCTATTTCTTTGCATACTTTCCTTGCCTAAGGATAAAGAGGTGAACATAGACTTGGTCGGTGATGGTTGCTTGCTATAATACTATCATGATGGGATGTTTTGACTCTGAGAAAATACCGCGTGAAGCTTAGTCCGAGTAAGTGCACTTTTAGAATCACCTCGCAAGGAAAATTCCTCTATGCAGGATCGAAGCTAAACTTAGAAGATTTGAGATGTCACTGCTGAGGATAAGAATGAAAATATAATGCCTAACTGGGTGAATTGCCGCTTTGAGCAAGTTCATGGCCAAGTCAGTGGAGAAGTGCCTGCTCTTCTTTAAGGCACTGAAAAAGATGAAAGACTTCTAACGGATGGATGAGTGCCAAACTGCCTTCAACCAGCTTCACACCTATTTTAGCTCGTCATTGCTTCTAACCAAATCTTGGTTGGAGGAGATAGTTTACCTTAATTATGTCTCCTAGAACACTGGGCTCGATCCTAGTGCAAGAAAATGAGGCACCACAAGAAAAAGGACTATTAGCGTTTTAGCTATCGGTAATGTTATTAATGATAGAAGGCCATCGCTAATAACCCATCCGAAAAAATAGTATTGCTAATTATTATTATTAGCAATGACAAAGCCACTATCGCTAATATTGATAATTAGCAACTATATTAATGATAAAAAAATATTATCAATAATTTTTATTTTTTTAATTAAAATATTAAAAAACTATTAGCAGCCATAGTTACTATCTCTACTATCATCAATAATAGTTTTTTATTTTTTTAATTAAAATTTTAAAAAACTATTAGTGACAGCATTTACCGTCGTTAATGCCATCACTAATAGTTTAATTTTTTTAACAAAATTATAATTAAATATTTTAAAATCTATTTTAACCATAGTAATAAGTAATAATATTTTTTAAAATATGTTATAAATAAATAATAGTTATTTAATATAATCTTAAATATAAAATTAATTATATTATATTAAAAATATAAATTTTATAAATTTATAAATTTATACTACTTTACTATAAAAAAATTGCTTATTAGTGACGCTAAATGCCGTCACTAATAAGGGATTTACCATTGCTAATGCTATTAGCGATGACAAGCCATCGATAAAAGTCCGTCGCATAAATTCTTATCGCTAATTATCATTATTAGCGATGGCAAAACTTCTATCACTAATAAATTAATTAGTGATGGTATTAGTAATGGAGGATACTGTCGCTAATATTTTTTATTTAACTTTTATAATTAAAATTTTAAAATACTATTATGGATGGCATATCTTGTTGCTAATTCTGTCTCTAATATTTTTTTATTTTACTTTTTTTAATTTAAATTTTAAAAACTATTTACTATAATATTTTCAATCTTTAATGCTGTTGCTAATAAATTTTTTATTTTATGTTTTAAGTTTAAATTTAAAAAATTATTAGCGACGGTAGGTGCCATCGCTAATGCTATCACTAATAATTTTTTAATTTTTTTTAAAATTTATAATTAATTTTTTTAGTAGTATACAAAAAGAGTCGACCTAGGGAATGATCCTTTTGCCAAGGAATGATCCATGGATTGATCCTTGCTATCTTGCCACCCAAAAATAGAAATAGGATGTTTCTGTTCTGCTGCATGGGATGACCCATGAATTGATCCCTATACCAGAAGAAGACCTATGGGTCGACCCTGTACAGAAATTTTTGTAACAGCTAGTTTTTTGACCCATTTTTAGACTTTAGTGTATTAAATGTCCAATAAATACTCTCCAATATCTTTAAATGGCTACTACTTATTCTCCAATATTGATTGAAGTTATAAAATCATTTAAAAGAAAAAAAAAAACTAAGAAAATTTAAAATTAACACACTAAATGAATATGTACATAACACACTTGACATACATGCATCCATATATACTACATAAATACATGTCCAGAGATAATATATTATAAAATTAAATAAATTTAATATATAAATAAAAATTAAAAATAAAATAAATGATATTTAAACATGATCAAGATCATCTGGATGGAGTAGTAGAGAAGGCTAACTGTGATCAAAGGTCCCATAAGCCACATCTACCTCATCATCTTGGTGAGGATTCCACTTCGCACCCGATTGAGACCTTGAGAATAGAAACAATAGAAAAAAATATAGAGAAAAACATAGAAAAAAACAACAAAAACAAAAAAAATGGAAAAATAAAAAAGGAAGACCATTTCCTGCATAGATTGTTCATTTTTTTTTGCTTTTTCCCTTTGTTTTCTTTTCATTTCTTTCTCTTTTTTGGATATTTGTGGGAGGGATTGCACTTGAGGGAGAAGGTGGAAGCACCTGCAAGAAGGACTCAAGAAGGGTTCCAAGCAAAAGAAAAAGAAAAAATAATAGAGACCTATAGAAAGGAAAGCACTTGCGGGAGATTGGAGGGGGAAACGAGAGGCGGTCGAAGGCTCAGGAGGTGGTTGGGGGATCGAGGAAGCAGCCGGGGGCTCGGGGGAGGTGGGAGGCAGTTGGGGACTTATGGCCGAAGGCTCGGGGAGGTAGGGAGATGGCCAGGGGCTTGGGTAGACAGAAGGTGGTCGAAGGCTCTCATGGTCGGAGGCTCGGGGAGGTGGGAGGCAGGCAGGCACTCGAGAAGATGGTCGAGGGCTCGGGGAGGCGGGAGGTGGTCGGGAGCTCGTGGGAAGAGGCTTGTGGAGGCAAGAGGCATTCGGAGGGCTCGCGGCTGGAGGCTCGAAGAAGTGGGAGGCGATCGGGGTCTCGAAGAGGCGGTCGGGAGCTCGAAAGGTGAAAGATGGCCAAGAACTCACGATCGAAGGCTCAGAAAGGCGGGAGGTAGCTGAGGGCTTGGGGCAGCTATGATCATGGAGGGATGTGGGCTCGAGGCTATGGGATGCCAGAGGGACAGGATGGGGAGGGACGGGACGGGAGGGAGGAAAGCGGGGTTTGGGCATCGATAGGAGGAGGATTGCAGGAAGTGGAGAGAAATCAATGCACGCGAGTAAAAATTTTTTGTGGAGTTTAGAAATTTTGGCAAAGTTTTAGCGATGACAAAATACCATCGCTAATACTATCGATAGAAATATTAGCGACGATAATTTTCATCACTAAAAATGATAACCATCACTAATTTTAATAATTTTTAAAAATATTTTTTTAATTTTATTTTTTTTAATTAATTTAATTATAATTATATCAATCTTTTAAAAAAAATTTAAATCTATTAGCAATAGTGTTTGCCATCGCTAATAGTTATCCATTGCTAATACTAACTTTTATCGATAGGCTATTGCTAAAAGCCGTTGCTAATAGCCTTTTTTGTTCAACTTCACTCAATCTAATATAATTTTGAAATTTAAAGTTCATCTACATCATTCATTATCTAAATAATTATCATTAGAATATCATCACAAATGATAGATTCGATCTAGTAGTCCTAGGTATGTCAATCATTAAAATTTGATTTCGACTACCATGAATGACTGTATGATGATTTAATAGATAAAGATCATCGATGAGTTCAAAAATTTATAATGATGATCTCGATGATATTTATAGTATACTATTAAAATTTTATTTTAATTGGATATCATTATCATAGTCAATTTAGTACGAGATCATTTGGACTGTTAAATAAAAAATGAGTGATTAAAAAGCCAAACGGTATTCGATTTAGATATTTTTTTAGATAAATAATCTTTGCTACTACTTTAATCATTTGTATGGTGGTGATCATAAAATTTAAATCGCACGTATATAAATCATCCATATTAAGCAGATCTTATAAAGCACAAGTATAATTACTTAAAAACTTTAAGAAAGAATACCAAGAGACAAATTTTAAGAAAGAGTACTAAGAGACATATAGTTTTGGATCATTCATATATGCACGGTTTAAATTTTATGATCACCACCGTAAAAATGATCAAAGTGGTAGTAAAGATCATTTATCTAAAAATTGCTTTATAATCGAATACCATTTGGCCTTTTAATCACTTCTTTTTTATTTAATGGTCTAAATCATTTCATACTAAATTGATCATGATAATGATATCCAATTGAAGTAAAATTTTGATAATATGCTATATATATCATCAAGATCATCATTGCAAGTTTTTAAATCTATCGGTGATATCTATCTATCATATCATCATATAATTGTTTGTGTTCATCGAAATTAAATTTTATTGATTGATATAGCTAGATCTATCGAATTGAGATAATTTTTTATGATCATGCTCTAATGATAATTATTTAGATAATAAATAGTAAAGATAGACTTTAAGTTCTAAAATTATATCATATTTAGAGAAAAATAAAAAAAAAAATTAAAATTAGTAATGATATTTAGCAACAATATTTTTGCCATCGTTAATATAGTATTAGCGATGCCTTGCTGACTATTAGCAATGGCCCAAACTATCACTAATAAATTTATTTTTTTAAAAAAATTAATTATAATTATAATTAAATTAATTAATTATCAATGACTTAATTTACCATCGCTAATAATTTAAAAAATATATTTAAAAAATTATATATATTTTTTAAAATTATTAATATTAGCAACTATTTTTTTTATCGCTAATAACATAATTTCATCACTAATAATCTTACAATCAGTTTTTTTTAAAAAAATTACTTTAGTATTAGGGATGGCAAAAGCCATCACTAATAATGATTTTTCATCACTAATAATCCTACAATCAAATTAAAAAAAAAAATTTTAGTATAAGAGATGGCCTTTTGGTGTCACTAATAATAATCTTTTATTACTAATCACATTAGAACTAATATAAAAAAAATAATTTTTACAAGTGACACATCTTACCATCGCTAAAAGCCAAACTTGCTGTTGCTAATAATTTTTTTAGTTTTTATGATGGTAGATTTTTTGGTCGCTATTTACCATTAATAAAATCTATTATTAGCAATGATAAAATGCTATCACTAATAATAATAAAATCTAATTAAAAAATAAAATTATTTTTTATTAGTGATGATAAAATACCATTGCTAATAATTATCTACCCTCGATAATAATAATAAAATATACTTTTAAAATAATAAAATTACTTAATATTAGCGATGGCTAATTGCCATCGCTAATATTATTGCTAATAACTATAGCGATGGCATAGTCATCGCTATGGCCATCTAGGATTGAAATAGGATCAGATATGGATCAAATACCTGCAAATCTATATCCATATTTATTTTGTCTAATGAATACAAATATGGATATGGATATTATTTAGATGTAAAAATTTATATCCATATTTATTTTAAATGAATATGGATACTATTTGGATACTCGAAGTATGAATATTATTACATATATAACTTAGATAATTAAATTTTATGATCACAAAATCAAAGATATTACTAAATAGATGATAAATTAAGTTAATAATATATTTATATAATTATATATTTTTTAAAAAATTAATAAATATTATGTAAAATTATATAGAATTACATGTAGATTCGGATATTCGGATACGAATTGGATAGTCATCTATCCATATCCATATCTATTTTTCTTTAATGAATATGGATACAGATATGAATATTAGTCGAATCCTCAAATTTTTATCCATATCTAAATTAATTTAGATACAAAAATAGATCTGGACGAATAATATCCATACTACTTTCATCTCTACCGCCATCGCTAATAACTATTAGCGACGACTAAACTTCCATCGCTAAAGCTATCAGTAAAAAGCTTATTAGTGACGATAAATTTATCATCGCTAATTCCATCACTAATATCCATTATTAGTAATGGCAAAAATACCATCGCTAATATCCATCACTAATACTCTATTTTGTTGTAGTATTTATAAGTAGCAAAATTACATGAATATCAAAAAAAAAAATGTAAGATCCTTGTCATCCTCCTCCTGCTCCTGTACGTCCTCTAGCTCTAGTAGCTGATGGATGAGAGTCGGATATTCCAGCATCTTATAATAAAAAAAATAAAATATTATTAATAAATTTTGATACAAAAGCATATATATCGATACGGAGAGGTATGTTTCGATATACTATTCTGATTTTCAAACAAATTATTTCTACATATTCTATTCAATGATGCGGAGCTATAGACACCCCCAGCCCATCATTTGAATGGTTAAATTGAATTTTCATCCTCTAGATCTCCTTTCTAGACTTAAGCCTAAACATGTGATGTTTCTAAATATAAAAAAATAAATCAAATAAAAAAAAATTATTAATAGACTTATCTGCTATGATAACTGTGACAACAAGCCCAATTGATCATGCAAATATAAATCCTGGAGAATCTCAATGACCGTATTATGGATGGCATCTCGGAAGCTCTGAGATCACTAGCTCCAAAGCTTCTACATGACCTCGTCTACATGTGCGTTAGCCCATGTCTGGATTATCGAGCACTAAGAGGATGTCGATGAAGAATACTGAGCTGCTGGAGGATCGAAGTTGTGGTCGAATCCTATGATCTAGCTCCTACTCATCCTTCCAATTACCCTGAGCCATCTCTCGAGGTCAAGGAGAGGCTGAGAGGATGGGTCCTCACCGTGCCATGATACGAGATACTCCATATAATCTACCTATATAGTTTAGAAATTCATTAGTTCATACATATAAGTATATATAAAAATTTAATAAATAATATTTAAAGTTGTTACTATAATCTATTGAGATTGAGGATCTAAGTAATCACCAGTCCTCCTAGACTAGTGTGTAGCCTTCTATATCTACAACTATCCTTGTGCACGACCTAATTATCATTTCTATAATAATAAATAATAGTAAAATTAAATTAATAAATATATATATATGATCAATTTAATATGAAATTAATTTAAGTGTAGAATTTTTATCAATCTATCAGCCACAATATGTGTGCCATTGGAGCTGCCAGTGTGGATGATTGGATGTTGCTAGATGGACTGATTCTATCATGCCCTTTGCTGCCTATCAAAGTACTCTTCAATACTCCATTGGTCGTAAAGTACCTTCTATATGTCCACCCGCATCTAGTAATTTGTATAAGACTTCTAGTTCGATGGTGACTCAAAACTAGAGTACTATCTGACAGACTGCCTAAGACTGTATAGCCCATCTCGAAATCTATGTATAGCTACCTCCTTGAGGATTTGGCAGCCAGCCTCCTCATCCTGAGGAGTTTCGAATTGATAGTCATATATTAATAATTAAAATGCAAACCTTCATGAATTTAAAAATTAAATATCTTTGACTTATCAGGAACATCTCCTAGCATTATAAAAAAAATCACTATTAACAAAGGCTATTTGCCATCGCTAATAGCTCATTAGTCACTACTAATGTTATTAGTGATGGTACACCATCACTAAAAATCCATCAAAAATAACCTTATCACTAATTATCATTATTAACGATGGTAAATTCTTCGTTGCTAATAAAGGTAATTAGTGATGGTATTAAAGATAAAAAGCTATCACTAATAATTTTAATTTTTTAATTAAAATATTAAAAAAATATTAGTAATGATAGTTTTATTGCTACTGCCATTGCTAATATTTTTTAAAATTTTTTAATTAAAATTTTAGAAAACTATTAACGATAGAAAGTTCATTCGCTAATACCTTTGCTAATAATTTTTAATTTTTTTAAAAAATTTATAATTAAGTATTTTAAAACCTATTTTAATTATAGTAACAAAAAATAATATTTTTTAAAATATTTTATAAATAAAATAATAATTATTTAACATAATCATAAATATAAAATTAATTATATTATATTAAAAATATAAATTATTTAATTTTATAAATTTATATTGATTTATAAGTGTTAAAATTACATACATATCAAAAAAAAAATCATGTAAGATCCTCCTTATCATCCTTGTTCTGCTCCTGTACGTCCTGTCCAGCAATCGATGGATGAGAGCCGGATATTCCAACATCATATAATGAAAAAAAATAAAATATTATTAACAAATTTTGATACAAAAGTATATATATCGATATGATAACATATATTTTGATATACTACTTTGATTCTCGAACAGATTATTTTTATATATTTCATTCGATAATATGGAGCTACAGACACCCTCGGCCCATCGTTTGAATTGTTAGATTGAATTTTTATCTCCTATATCTCCTTTCCAAACTCATGCCTAAACATGTGAAGCTTCTAAATATAAAAATTTAAATCAAGTAAAGAAAATTATTAATGGACTACCTGTTATGATGGCTGTGACAACAAGCCCAGCTGATCATGCAGATATGGATTTCGAAGAATCTCAACGACCGTATCATGGATGGCATCTCGAAAGCTTTGAGGTTGCTGGCTTTAAAGTCTCTGCACAACCTCCTCCACATATGCGTCAAACCATGTTTGGATCGTCGAGCCCTGAGAGGAGGACGTCAATAAAAAATATCGAAATACTGGAGGATCGAAGCTATAATCGAATCCTATGATCCGGCTCCTACTCACCCCTTTAGTAGTCCTAATCCATCCCTTTAGGTCAAGAAGAGGCTGAGAGGATGGATCCTCGCCATGTTGCAATACGAGATACTTCGTATAACCTACCTATATAATTTAGAAATTTATTAGTCCATACATATCAGTATATATATATATAAAAATTTAATAAATAATGTTTTAAGTTATTATCAAGATTTATCGAGATTGAGGATCTAAGTAATCATCAATCCTCCTATACTAATATGTGGCTTCCTATATCTGTAGCTGTCCTGGTACATGATCCAATTATCATGTCTATAATAAATAAATAATAAAATTAAATTAATTAAAATATATATATATAATCAATTCAATATGAAATTAATTTAAGTGTAGAACTTTTATCAATTTATCAGCTATAACATGTATGCTAAGTGTTGGGGATAGGATGAACCCCGTCGAAGTTCTTGACCAAAATTCTTGGCCGCCGATCTCTCTCCTGCTGGAATTCATCGACCCCCTCGATGATGAGTTTGCACTGCAGAACTTCTTGAAAGTATATAAAAATCTGGTGGCATAATCTTGAACAATGAAGCAGAACTACCGCTATACTAGCCTTGTCTTTTGATCAGAAATGAATGACAGGCTTAGGCCCCTATCGCACTCCTTCTAGACGAATTTCTTCAGTCGTGCTTCTTTCAAACGAACTCCTCCAGTCGCACTCCTTCCAGATGAACTCCTCCAGTCATGCTTCTTCGGGACGACCTTCTTGCACTCCTTTCGGATAACCTCCTCCAACCGCACTCCTTCCGGATGACCTCCTCCAGTCGCACTCCTTCCGGACGACCTTCTTCAATCTCACTTCTTTTGGACGACCTCCTCTAGTTGCATCCCTTCTAGATGAACCCCTCTAGTTCCACTTCTTCTAGACAAACTCCTCCAGTCGTACTTCTTCCAGATGAACTCCTCCAATCGTGCTCCTTCTGGATGATCTCCTCCAGTCACATTACTTCAAGACAAACTCGTCCCAATCGATAGGCAAACTCCTCTCAATCAATCTCTATCCAGTCGAACTCCTTCCAGTCACCTAGAAGGATCTCGTTATTCACGTAAATTCAGCTTCCAACTCAACATAAACCAACCTACATGCGGACAACCTCAAAGAAGTTCTAACTTTTCTGAAACTATTATGATTTGAATCCCTTCACTGCCAACATCTATTCCATCTGAACCTCAGCTATTAAATCTCAATAGACTAGTATGTCACGATAATGGACATAATTCTCCATAATAAACTCTACATGATCCTGAGCGGCCCACTACCAGATGGTTATGGCTATCACCATTAATTTATTATAAGCTCCATCTATAAAATAGACTCTCCAGATACGTATTTCTCTAAGCTTTCCTTTTCTTTCCATCATTCTGCTTCTTTATATCCTGAGCACTCCATTCTAGTTGGTCAGAGAATTAACTTGAGCGTCGGAGGATTCTATTGGAGCCATCCACCTTCGGTCTGAACTTTATTTTATAGGTCTCATCGGCAGCCTCACCTTCTCAACTCCAGCTATCTCTAGCATCCTCATGAATTTCCATAATTAGCATTAGAGGAAGGAATTTTGAGCTCTTATTTTAAAAGGAGTGCCCAGTCCTACTTGCTTTCTTTTCTCTCTTAATTTCTTGAATCCATCTTTGTTTAATCTTCTCTTGCTCTAGAGATATCTCCAAAAGAAGACAACCACCTGACGGTCCACTACCTCTGCTGCCAAATCCAAGCTGGATCCATCCATTTCAGCTCTATCATCAGCTCCTCATCCTCCTCCATCGATGGTCATGGTAGATCTAGAGCAGTTCAACCTACTAATACAGTAGGTTCGGAGCCTCATTGAAATGGTGTAGGTCATATAGCAACCTTCGGTGATAGTCCAGCCAGAAAACCCCCAACCTGAGCCTTACGAATCGGCACCAAAGAGGGCAACCTGAGTCAACAGACCCATTGCACTCGAAAAGAAAAGGCAGAGAGCAGGGAGCCCTTGCTCCGATCATGATTCTTCTTCGGATGAGACTTTCTTCATCTACAATCGGTGGCCCTCTAGGATCCACGATTGAGATGATGCTCTCGACCAAAAACTTCAGAACATGAACCAACTAATCGAGAAGCTCCACCATGCCGTCCCAGCCCACCACGGTGGCATCTACATTGATCCTTCTTTTTCTATCAAAATCATGCAAGAACCTATCTCGTCAAAATTCAAGCTCTTTCAGTTCGAGACCTATGACGGAATTTCTAATCTAGTTGACCATCTTGAGATCTTCTGAATAATGATGCTGCTTCATGGCATGCTGGACACCATCCCGTACCAAGATTTTTCATCTACTTTGAAGGAAGCAATGAGAAACTGATACTCGAGCTTTAAGCTAGGTACAATCTTCTCTTTTGATCAAATGAGCCATTAATTTATGGCTCATTTCATAAGCAGCCAATATCCAAGATGAGGTTCGGACTCTCTCATCAACATAAAATAGAAAGAGAGAGAGTCTATCCAAGCTTACATCGGCCACTTTAATGCTGCTGCACTGAAGGTTCGAAATTTGGATCAGTTTATAGCCATGACCACACTGAAGGACGGTCTTCAGAAAAACGATCTTCTATCCTCTCTAAAAAGAAAGTACCCTAAGAATTTTGCTGATATATTAGCCCGGGCTGAAGGTTATGTCCGGATAGAGGAGGCCTTCAAACTGAAGGATGATGAGGCCATAAGAGAGCAGCAAGCAAGTGAATCCAGTAAGCCCATATTTGAAAGAAAGTTGAGTGATGCTCGATCATGCTCCCGAACTCCTCTCGAGTGTAAATGAGCCCGAACTCCTCCTCAAGCTTGTTGATAGGGAAGTCCAGATTGGAGGATCCGGTGGAACTCCTCTTTCTGAAGATTCAACAACTATACTCTCTTGAATGCCTCAAAGACTCAAGTACCAATGGAGATAAGGGAGGAGCTGCCAGGGTCGGAGAGGATGCAGACTCATCTAGCCAAGCGCAATCTCAACAAGTACTATTTCTATCATTATGACCATGGTCATGATACAAAAAATGCATCTAGCTTCAGGACAAGATTGAGACGTTGATTAGAAGAGATCGGCTAGACCAGTTCATCAGATGCCGATCGAAAAGAAGAGAAGATCGTTCGAGAGCTCCACCATAGTCTGAACCATCTTGATGGGATGAGCCATAAGGAGATCGCCTTTCTTGGAATTATTAATACTATCATTGGGGGATATCAGCAAGGAAAGGCCAGTGGGTTAGCAGAGCTGGCAAAGAGGCAGTGGACTGAAAAATTCATCACTTTCACCAAATAAGATGCTCAGGAAGTTTAGCTTTCATACAATAATGTGGTTGTAGTTACTTTAAATATTACTAATTATAATATACGCTATATTTTAATTGATAATGAAAGCTCTGCTAATATCTTATTTTATGATGCTTTCTCCAAAATGTCCATATCTAATGATAGGATGGGTCCAATGGATTCTCTGTTGGTAGGATTCATGGATGATGCAGTGTCGATAGAAAAAATAATAACATTGCTTGTGGTAGTTGGCCGATATCCAAAGCAATCTAGGGCATAAGCTGATTTTTTGGTAGTCAAAGCCCTTTCTGCCTACAATGCGATCCTTGGCCAATCTGATTTGAATGCACTTCGGATCGTGGTTTCTACATACTATCTAAAAGTAAAGTTTTCAACAAAGCATGAAGTCGGATAGGTTAGAAGAGATCAGGCACTAGCTCGACACTGGTACAGTATTGCCTTGCAGGATGGAAGATAGGTAGATCCTTATCCGATGGACCAGCTTCATGCTCACAATGACTTATCTGAAGAAAGAGGAGAACCCATCGACAACCATGAAAAAATCCTCTTGAATGATAGAAATGAAAAATATATTATGAAGATCGGCTCAAATCTGAAAGAAGAAATCAGAAAGCAGCTCGTCACATTCTTGCAAAGAAATGCCGACATCTTCGCTTGGGCACCTATAAACATGCTCAAAATCGATGCAGAAGTCATGGAACACCGCCTGAGGGTGGATCTTAAATGTCAATCAGTGAAATAAAAAAAAAAATGCAGCTTTGCATTAGAGAGGTAGAGAGCTATAATGGATGAGGTCAATAAGCTTCTCAAGATGGAGTTCATTTGAGAAGTACTTTACCCGGACTAGATTGTAAATATTATTCTTGTTAAAAAAGTGAATGGCAAGTGGAGGATGTGCATAGACTTCACAAATTTAAACATAGCCTACCCAAAAGACTACTATCCTCTGTCCAGGATTGATCAACTGGTGGATGCAACTTTGGGACATAAACTCCTCATCTTATGGATGCTTTCTCCAGATATAGTCAAATTCAGATGGCACCACAAGATGAGGAGAAGACTACTTTAATTACTGACTGTGATTTTTATTATTACAGGATCATGCCGTTTGGACTTAAAAATGCAGGTGCGATATACCAGTGCCTAGTGAATAAGATTTTTAAGAAGCAGATCAACCGCAACACAGAGGTCTATGTAGATAATATGCTAGTTAAAAATCAATCTTTATCAAATCATATTACCGATCTTGAGGAGACCTTCAGTACCCTCAAAAAGTACAAGATGAAGCTGAATCTTATAAAATACGCTTTTGCAGTAACCTCAGAAAAGTTCTTGGGATTTATAATGTCAAGCCATGGCATCGAGACCAACCCAAAGAAGATCAGAGCCATCCAGAAAATGACTATCCCAAAAATAATAAAAAAAGTTTAACATCTTACAAAGAAGATGGCAGCTCTCAATTGCTTCGTGTCAAGGTCGGCGGAGTGCTGCATGCTCTTCTTTCAAGTGCTCAAGCAACCCAAGAACTTCAACTAGACTTTCAAATGTTAGCGAGTCCTTAAAGAATTGAAGAGCTATCTCAGCTTGCCCCCACTACTAGCCAAACTTGAATCTGAAGAAGAACTATTCTTGTACCTCGCTGTATCTCCTATAGCTATTGGAGCCATATTGATAAGAAAAGAGGCTAAAGTTCAAAAATTGATCTACTATATAAGCAGAGTTTTGAGGGATGCAAAAATAAGATATACCAAATTAGAAAAACTAATCTATGTTTTATTGATTACAGCCAAGAAGTTTTAGTCTTATTTTTAGGGACACATAATTATCCTCCTCACTAATCAATCCATCAATAAAGTTCTTCATCGAACCGATACCTCCAGTAGAGTGGCAAAGTGGGCGATTGAACTAGCCAAATTCAACATCTATTTTCAATATCGATTGTTCGTTAAAGCTCAAATACTGATCAATTTCATAGAAAAATATACTATTTCGGAGAAGACTGAATCAAAACACTGAGAAGTTTTTATCTCTGGCTCTCCTGAAGAAAAGGGCGATCTTTCTGAAAACTTCTAGGTACTGTATATGGATGGTTCATCCAATGCTTTCGGGACACGTGCATGTTTGATCCTCATTAATCTAGAAGAAGTTATAGTGGAGTATGCATTACGCTTTGACTTTTCCACCACTAACAATGGAGCAGAGTATGAAGCCCTGCTTGTAGGACTAAGAATAGCCAAGGCATCTGAAGGTTTACAGTGACTCTCAGCTAGTGGTGGAACAAGTTAATCACTCCTTTGAAGCTCGAGAGAAAAGTATGAAAAAATACTTGAAAATAGTGAAGAGCTTAAGTTCGGTCTCTGACAATTTTGACATCCAGTAGATCCCTAGAATGGAGAATACTAGAGCTAACCTCCTCTCTAAGCTGGCCACTTTAGCCCCAACGAACTACCAAAAGAAGTTCTTTTTGAAGTCCTGCAATGCCCAAGTTCAGAAGAGCCCCAGGCCATAATGCAAGTTGATCATGAGCCCAACTGGATCGATTCATTGATTGCTTATCTTAAAGAAAAATTCTTTTCAGAGATCACAAAAAATCTTGGAAGTTAAGAAATCATGCTTTCCGCTACATCTTATATGAAAATAAATTGTATAAGAGGTCGCACTCATTACAACTCCTCAAGTATCTCCGACCTTCAGAAGCTGACTATGCCTTGAGAAAAGTTCATGAAGAAATTTACAAAAATCACTTAAGGGCTAGATCTTTGTCACATAAGTTACTCCGTCAGATATACTATTGGCCAACAATGCATCAAGATGTGGTAAATTATGTAAGAAAGTGTGATAGGTGTCAGAGGAATGCCAACATTCAGAGATGGTCGGCTTCACAACTCACACTACTAAGCACCCCCTGGTCATTCACATAATGAAGGATGGATATACTTGAATCTTTTTTCATGGCATTTGGACAGCAAAAATTTCTACTAGTGGCAGTAGATTATTTCACTAAGTGGATTGGAGCAGAACCTCTGGCAAAGATCATTGAAGCCAAAGTATAGGACTTCATCTAGAAGTCAATTATTTATAGGTTTGGTCTACCTCGAATGCTAATCATTGATCATGAAAATTAGTTCGTAGGTATGAAGTTCGCTGAGTTATGCAAAGATCTAAATATATCTCACCACTTCACATCAGTGGCTCATCCATAAGCGAATGGTGAGACAAAAATGACTAATAAAACTTTGCTTCAAGAGATAAAGGCCAGACTTGAAAGAGCAAAAAGAACTTGAATGGATGAATTCTATCACGTGCTTTGGATTTACCAAACTATTCAAAGATTATCCATTAGAAAAACATTCTTTGCGCTGGCTTTCAGAATGAAGGCAATTATCTCGGTCGAACTTGAACTTTCCTCAGCATGAATAGAGGCCTTCAATGAACAAAGCAACTCACAGGATCTTAGAGCTAACCTTGATCTGCTGGAAGAAAAGAAAAAAAAGATCGAGATTTGAATAGTAGCTTATAAGTAAAGGATAGCCTGCTACTATAATTCAAGGATTAGAAGTAAGACCTTTAGAATAGAGAATCTTATACTTTGACAAGCAGATATTTCACAGCCGCAAAATCAAGAAAAGCTCATTCTGAACTGGAAGATCCTTATGAGATGGTGGAAATCGTTCGATCAGGAATATATTATCTAAAGAAACTCAGAGGATCTACGCTCCCGTGGTCTTGAAATTCAAAAAATCTACGAATGTACTACTAATAATTCAACCTTAATAAAGTTTCTTTATTTCAATATTTTCATTTTTTAGCACAAAATCATGTGACAACAGAAAATGACTCAACCAAACTTCTTCAATAAATGAAGTAGAAGATCTCTAGTTGTTTAAGATAGAAGAAGGAGAGGGATCCTTTCAACGGTTCTTTTGTGTCCGTATATCTTTGTTAGGAACAGGAGGAGGACCTCGTCCTAACAAAGAAAGGTCAATCCCATTAGAAATAAGAGGAGAATCTAGTCCTAACAGGAGGCAAGAAAGACCAACCATATCAAGAACAGTAGAAGAATCTCGTCCTGACATGAATGAAGATATCCAATTATTTAAGATAGAAGAAGGGAAGAGATCCTTTCAACGATCTTTTTGTATCCCTATAACCTTATTAGGGATAGAAGGAGGACCTCATCCTAACAAAGAAAGGCCAATCCCATCAGAAATAGGAGGAGAACCTCATCCTAACAGGAGGACAAGAAAGGCCAACCATATCAAAAATAGGAGGACCTCATCCTGACATGGATGAAGATCTTCGGTTGTTTAAGATAGGAAGAGAGGAGAGCCCTTTCAATGATTCTTTTGTATCCCTATAATTTTATTAGGAACAGGAGAAGGATCTTGTCCTAACAAAGAAAGGCCAACTCTGTCAGGAATAGGAAGACCTCATCCTGATAGAGAAACAAGAAAGACCAATCATGTCAGGAATAGAAAGAGAACCTCATCCTAACATGAATGAAGACCTTCGATTGTTTAAGATAGGAGGAAGACATTGCCCAATAGTCATTTTATTAAAAGATGAGATGAAAAAAATAAAAGAATTGACAGGCAACGAACCCGCACAGAATAAAAAGATACTAAAAAAAGAAGCATTATTTCATTAAGGTTGAAGTTCATTACAAGCAAGGTCCTATAGGATTATGTACAAAAAGAAGAATAAAATAGAAGGACAGATGAAGTCTTAAGAATGACTGGACTCTTCAAATTTTAGGCTACCAATCCCAGCCATCATGAGGGATTGCTTCAAGCTGAAAACTTCTTCTTCTAGCTCCTTCCTCTTCAACAGGCAATTCCTAAATAACTTCTCAGCTCGACAGCAACGATCTCTAGATTCTTGCAACTGCCTTCTCAAGACCGCCGACTCAGCCTCTGCATCCTTAACAACTTATTATTCGTAAGATAGCTGAATCTTCAATCGCTGTACTTCGGCCTTCTCTTTTCTAATGGTTTCGAAAAGGTCACCCATGGTCTTCCTTAAGAAAGCGATTTACTCCGACTCTCTGCTTGCACCAGCTTGTTGACTATCAACTAAATACTTTTGAAGATGAGTCACCTCATCTCTAGCCATCTTGAGCTCGTGTTCGAGTCTGAATATTTTCTCCATCCAGTCTAATCTATAATTATTATGCCAAGCCTCGGTGTTGCAAAGCTATTTCTGAAGATTGAAATTTTTTTGACTAATTCCAATCATACCATGCCTTTCGGAAGACTATGGTGAGCTTCCTTCTAATAGTCGAACTTTCTTCTTTGCTGCATTGAGCTTAACTTCAAGAGAGCTGACCTTTGATGTCAAGGCCTATGTCTTCTCACTATTGAGCTTCTTCATCCACTCCAATTTCTCTGTCAAATGATGCTTCTTATTGATGTAGTTCATAGCATTCTTTTTATGGACCTGTCGGAGACAAGTAATTTCAATTATGACTTCAGAATAAAGTTTTTTCAACTTTCAAAGCTTGTCCTCTGCTTTCTTTAACTTCTTAGCTTGATGAGCCTTTTTTCTTAGGCTCTTTATGTGGGACTTCAAGGGGACACCCTAAGGAAGGAGATCGGCTTCGACAAGAGACTACACTTAAAGCATGAAAATATCATCACATAGATTTCATCAAAGAAAAATTCATTCTCAAAATTAACTTTATTAATCATAATATTTATAATACAAGATAAAAAAATAAAAAAATAAAAAAATAAAAGGTCTCAGACCTTTAGGAGAATGGTGGAAGAGTTCGGTGCAACCTCAGTTGGTGCAGGCCCTTTAGTAGTGATAGGAGCAAAGGAGGTTGGAGGTGTAGTGAAAGTTGGCTCGCCAGGAGAAAGATCGGTTGCAACGATAGATGGATCTGCTGCCTCCTCAGAAGCTCCTTCATACAAGAAGTCAAGGTCGAGCTCCAAAAATCTGCTAGCAATCATGTTCTCGCAGAGCTCGAAACCCTTATTGAAAACTTCTTGGCCGAATTTGACATTTAGATCTCTCATTTTGGGAGAGACCTTGAACTCTTCTATCGCTTGGGCCATTACCTCCAAGATCTGCCTCGAAATCTACTTCTTTAACTCGGCAGCCTCAACTTCAGCTTTTTTCCTTCGCTTTTCTTCTAGGTCCAAGATGGCTCTCAACTTCATTGATGTTTTTTTTGCTTTGCAAAGCGCTTCTTGGAGAACCCCAACCTTGATGGATTTTCTCTTTAAGGAGCGATCAACTTGTGAGGATTGATAGTGCTCCAAAGCCTTGGAAGGCCACGAGAGGAGCCAGGGTATTGGCTCCAGAGATTTTAGGAGCTTGGTTGGTGCTTCGAAGATCTAAAATTCAAAATAAAGTAAAAAACCAAAGCTAGAGAATTAAGAGTACAGAAATGATCATTTCTATCGGTTAGTCAGCTCAGTCTAAAATTGGATCGGTTAAGTCTCAAAGGATAGGCCAAACAGAGATATGCACATTCAGGACTGCAGGCATGGCATGCAACTGGACTGGCTCAGTTTCAGACTGAGCCAACCCAATCATAGGTTAGCCGGCTTAGTGCTAAGATAGAGCTGGTTCAGTGCGCGGGTAGAGCTATGCGTAGGGTCTATTTGGGGCTAGGATAGGGACTTATCCTAGGAGTCTTAAGGCCTGATTTGAGTGGTCTTAAGAGGACTAATTCATATATGGATAAGGTTTAGATCTAGGAGATGAGAGCATGAAGGATATGGGTGTACATGGGCTCGATGAGTGCTTTCATGTATTGGGTTAGCTAGAAAAATTTTTGGTCGGGCCTAATGGCTATATATAAATACATAGCTTGTATTAGGATTTTATTGGTGCAATCAATATAGATCTTTTCTTTCTTCAATCTCTCTTCTCTCTTTTCTCTAGTGTTGTTGCCCTAGGTTCTTGAAGAAGTCCTAAAGAGAGGAAGCGCCTCCCTCAAGTTCAAGGAGGAAGGTGCCCTAGCATAGATCTAGATGATGGATCTATGATACACTGTCTTAGAGAATGTCAAAGGTCTTCTATGATCCATGCTAAAGATTAGGAGCTTTCACAACATAGCATCAGAGCTAGGTGATGTCAGGATGATGTACCAATATTTGATATCAGAGCCTGATGGTGTGTGAAAGTGAAGGAGAAGTCATATAGAAAAAAATCAAAAATCTGCATGAGGATTCCACAGTATATCTCAGATCTACCTTTGTTATTACTATGGTTTGGCCAATCAGAAGCAGCGGGTTGAAGGTGAAAGCTAATAGGATTAACAAAAAGAATTTTTCTCAGGATAGAAGGTTTGGATGCATAATTTGCTGATTGATCTTGGTGGAAAGGCCAAGATGTATGACAATAGATAAGGTAGAGAGTATTAGAGTGCTGCAGTAGCGCTTTCCTAAAGATGCAAGACTGAGAGAGGCTCAGCGGTGCAGTAGCCAAGGAAGGTATCTCAGCATAAAGCATCAAGATTCTCTATGAAGATGGGTAGTTGATGGATGAAGAGAGGTTTTCCAAGGAATGGTGGTTGAAGGAAGGCTAAATAAGTGACTATACATCCTTCGATTGCATGAAGGTAGGAAAGTAGTCGGAGATGTATTCAACGATTCGACCAGAGCATGAATTTACGAACCTTGAGGGTGATGGAGATGGATGATCCATGGAGGTCCAGCAGGTTAGGACTGGATGGCTATAGAGCAGCACAGAGACAAGGCTAGGGGGCTCTGGAGTGCTGCAGTAGTACTTTTCTAGAGGCACAAAGGCTAAAAGAGGCTCGATCGTGCAGCAATTGAGAGAGGTATTTTAGTAGGTGTGTCAGGGGTATTCAAGAAGATCGAGAGCAGGTCTCAGGAAGAGCCAAGAGATCTCAGGGAGCACCAGGAGGTCTCAGGAAACCGTGAGTGTCCTGGATTAGATTTCTTTTGGAGGAGCACTAAGAAGAATCATGATTTAGGTGGAGGATAGTTTGTGCACAGCAAGAGAGAACCCAAATACCTATGAGGAGATGATGCAGAGATAAGGTAGGGAGTACTGGAGTGCTGTAGTAGTATTTTCCTAGAGGCATGGGGTTGAAAGAGGCTTGATGGTGCAACAGTCGAGGGATGTATCTTAGCAGAGAATGTCAAGAGGCATCTCAGGGAGAGCCAAGGAGTCTCAGGAGCCTCAGGATGAGATAGATGGGTCTAAGCCTAAGACAGGATTTGAGCAGTAGTTCCTCCATGCACAACTGAAGCAATGGCTGGTACAGCGATAGAAGAAAAAAAGGCTAGGATGAAATTTTCTAGAATTCAGTCACTTGATTCAAAAGAGTTGGATGAGCTCTTGGATTTTGGAGGTGCCCATGGATTGTAGAGGTATCCGAGATTGCTTCGAAGAGAACCATAGAGTGTAGAGGATTCGAAGGGATAGCAACGGTATTCGAGGTACAGTAGTAGGCTCAGTGGTTCAGCATTGAATGGTTAACCTCCAGGGACTCGGTGATAGAGTCAGCTTCTATGGCATCAGGTGGACTTTGAATATAGGTGGAGCTCTACAGTGATAGCTTCACAAGTGGAGAGAAAATTTGGCATGAGTTATGAGCTGAGGGTCAGCGCTAGTGATGCACAGTTTCAAGTGGAGCGGCATGTGCAGGTGGATAGGCATAGCTCTAAAGAGATTGTGTCAGATGGTATAGTATGTGCTAGTGCAGAAATATTGTAGGTTCTCTAGTAAAGTCCAGAGAAAATGATGTAACTGCTAAGCAGAAGAAATACTATAATTCTAGGATGGTGCCAAAAAGCAAACATAGATCTTCAGTGATGGAGGCGCTCATCCCAAGATCTTAAAGGTGCACAATAGCTGAAGAGGATTAGCGGAGGTGATATTTGCACAGATGCTATCAGGATATGCATCGACAACAAAATTGTGTAGGAGGGCATTATCAAGGGATTTGCCAAGGCTTGGGGTACCAAGGTGGAGATTATGAGGATTGATGGTGCTCCTAAGCCTTGGAAGGCCATAGAAAGAGTCAAGATGTTGGCTCCAAAGATTTCAGAGGCTTAGTTGGTGCTTCGAAGATATAAAATTCAAGATGGAGCAAGAAATCAAAATCGAAGAATCAAGACTGCAGAAAGGGTCATTTCTGTAGGTTAGCTAGCTCAGTTAAAATTGGATTGGCTAAGTCTCAGAGGACAGGCCAAACAAAAAGGTGCGCATTCAAAATTGCAGGCACGACATGCAACTAGGTCGGTTTAGTTTCAGACTGAGCCAACCTAGTCTCAAGTTAGTCGGCTCAGTGCTGAGATTGAGCCAGCTTAATGCGTAGGCAGAGCTACGTGTAGGGTCTATTTGGGACTAGGATAGAAACTTATCCTAGGAGTCTTAAAGTCTAGTTTGAGAGGTCTTATGAGGGCTAACTCATGTATGGATCGGGTTTAGATCTTGGAGATAAGAGCATGGGAGACATGGGTGTACATGGGCTCGATGAGTGCTTTCATATATTGGATTAGCCAGGAGAATTTTTGGTTGGGCCTAATGGCTATGTATAGATACATAGATTGGAGTAGGATTTTATCGGTGCAATCAATATAGATCTTTTCTCCTTTCAACCTCTCTTCTCTCTTCTCTCTAGTGTTGTTGCCCTAGGTTCTTGAAGAAGCCCTAGAGAGAGGGGGCGCCTCCCTCAAGCCCAAGAAGAGAGGTGCCCCAGCATAGATCTAGATGATGAATTTATGATATGCTGTCTTAAAGAATGTCAAAGGTCTTTTGTGGTCCATGCTAAAGATTAGGAGCTTCCACAACATAGCATCAGAGCTAGGTGATGCCAGGACGACGCGCCAACACAACTTTGTCCTTCTCCTTAAGTAGGAGCTCAACTTCGACCTAATGATCTTCTTGGATCTTCACCAACTCCAATCTCAAGTAGTTCAGTGATCTGATGTAGCCTAGCAGTTGATAGCCTGTCTGTTCAAAAACATATATATGATGATGAGATAGGTTGTATGGGCAGGTAAACATTGAAAAATTTAAAGAGAAAAAGAAGGACGAAATGACTACCTCAAGAAAGGATCCTAGTGAATCCCAGGCGTGCTGGTCGATATCGACGTCGATGATTCTATCTATAATTTTGGGTATGGTAAACCTATCAGCCAAGCCCCTGATGACTTCATGATTGTTGAAAGGGTTCTTTCCTATTTCTTCGTTGGAGCTATTGGGTCCATTGTGGTGGACCTTTCATTGGGACTTTCTCAAAGCTCTTCTAGTTCTCTTCTTCCCCACCTCTTTCTCCCTTTCAAGGGGAGGTTCTGGGACTTGGACCTCAGTGGGAGGGCTCAGTGGTACTAGAGGATCAGCGGCCCTAGCAATAGATTGGATTCAACAGCGAGAGAAACTTCAATCTCGGGAGCAATTTCAGGAGCACCCATGGCACCAATGGGAGCTGCGAAGATCATAATGTCGACTCTTGCTTTTTTCAAGCTCTCATCCAATGCCTTCTCTTTCCTCTTGTGGGCTGGAAGTCTTCTCGTGAGCATCTCGACCACCTAGGCATCTATTTCTACAATGAAGAAAAGAAGGATACAATCAAAGAGAAGAAAAAGAAAGAAAAAAAAAACCTGCAACTTCGATCGTATAGCTATTGGATTTAGGAGGCTAAGGCTGAGGTTGAACAGAGTTTATTCTTTTATTAGCTCGAACACAAGAAAAGTTTGAAAATCCTTAATTTTGCCAACCGACTCCTGGTTCTCTTTTTCTAACCCCAGGGCTCGACGAACAAAATTCCTAAGGTTTTTCAAGGGCAGAAGTCCTAAATCTAAGGTCGGGTAAGAAATGAAAATGAATTTTTCTTTCCAATTATGGATCGAGGAGGGGACACTTTGAGCAATCCCTTCTTGTCAAACTGGGGTGAGACATACTGCCGGTCCTTCGCAGTAGGATGATGCTTAAAGATAAAATAAATTTGGAAAAGTAAAATAGTGGGCTGGACTTCGGTGGATATGCAGAGAGCAGAAAATCCTATTATGAACCTAAAAGAGTTCGAAACTATGGAAGCTATGGAGATATTTAAAAAATAAAGAAGAGCTACAATAAAGATGGGAAGAGGAAGCCTTAATCCAGCATAGAAGGCCTCCAAATATAAGTAGAACCGACTTGAAGGAGGAGCACAAGCACGGTCGCTTGGTCTAGAAAGTTTCAGCTCATATTCAGCAAGCATCCCATACTAGATCCTGATTAATGATAGGTCTTCAGTAGTCAAGAAACAGGGGATGGCTCCTGGTATGAAATCTGGCTGAGGTACTATCCTAAGTTCGGTTTTCATTCTAATCTCAGGATTTTGAGAATTTGGGTTGGCTGAACTCCTAGAACCACTAGACCAAGAAATCTTGGATGATATCTAGATTAGATTAAATCAAATAAAATTCCTAAAAAACTTAGGAAAAGGGATGGTGAAAATTCGAGGATGAGGAATGGCTGTTCCCATCTATAAAAATTTGAAGAAACTAGAAGAATGCAAGAAAGCTAGAAATCAAAAGGATAGGGATGAGGGATTGATCTAAGGTAAATCAAAAAACTCGAAAAAAGATGAAGGATGATCAAGAAGGACACCGATGGCCAGAGATGTCGCAAGAGAACAAGAGTGATGAAGGTGGAACACTCAAGGATGATGAAAAATGGAGAAAAGAGAAGAAAAAAGAGCATAGACGAAAATAAGAAGCGGCAGGAGAAGAAGGAGAGGTTTAAATAGAAAATCAGAATCATGAAAGGTTATGATTGCAGGACTCCTTCAGTTAACCTTAACCAGCCATGTGTCCCACTCATGCCTGCCACCTGACAAAACACTAATTGCACCATATATAAAGCTCAGCGCTAGATAAATTTTCAAGAAGAATTGCCCCTTTAGGTCATTCGACATTAAAATATCGACACTAATTTGAAAAAAAATAAAGAGTTTCATTCTCCTAGAATGGGAGACTACCAAAGAACTTCGACTACAGCGACTTCTCTGTACTCTCTTCATTCGAAATTCAAACTCGAGAGTAGGAGGACAAGTTTGAGGATAAAATAATTTCCATCGAAGTTCTTGACCAAAATCCTTGGCCACCGACCTCTCTCTTACTAGAATTCATCGATCCCCTTGATGATGAGTTTGTACTGCAGAACTTCTCAAAAGCACATAGAAGTCTAGCGGTACGATCTTGAACAGTGAAGGAGAACTATCGATCTACTAGCCTTGTCTTTTGATAAAAAATGAATGACAGACTTAGGCCCTTATTGCACTCCTTCCAGACGAACTGCTCTAGCCATGCTTCTTTTAGATGAACTCTTCTAGCCGCGCTTCTTCCAGACAATTTTCTTCAGCCACGCTCCTTTCAGACGATCTCCTTCAGCCGCGCTCCTTTCGAATGACCTCCTCCAGTCACACTCCTTCTGGATGACCTCCTCCAATCGCACTCCTTCTGGATGACCTCCTCTAGTCGCAGTCCTTCCAGACGATCTTCTCTAGTCGTGGCCCTTTTGGATGAACCCCTCCAGTCTCGTTCCTTTTGGATGAATCCCTTCAGTCGCGCTTCTTCCAAATGAACTCTTCTAGTCATGCTCCTTTCGGACGACCTTCTCCAGTCGCATTTCTTTTAGATGAACTTATCCCAATTGATAGGCAAACTTCTCTTAATCAATCTCCATCTAGTTGAACTCCTTCCAGTCGCCTAGAAGAACCTCATTATTCACGTAAATTCAGCTCCCAACTCAACATAAACCAACCTGCATGCAGACAACCTCAGAGTAATCCAAACTTTTTTGAAACTATTATGATTTGAAGCCCTTCACTGCCAACATCTGTTCCATCCAAATCTTAGCTATTAAATCTCAACAAACTGGCATGTCATGATAATGGACATCATTCTCCATAACAAACTCCACGTGGCCCCGAGTGGCCCATTATTAGATGATTATGGTTGTCACCATCAGTTTGTTACAGGCTTCATCTATAAAAAAATTCTCCAGATATGTATTTCTCTAAGCTCTCTGTTTCTTCTCATCATTCTGCTTCTTTATATTTTGAGCACTCCATTCCAATTGGCCAAAGAATTAACTTGAGCATTGGAGGGTCCTGCCAGAGCCACCCACCTCCGATCTAAACTTTGCTTTACAAGTTCCATCGACGGTCTCACTTTCTCAACTCCAGCTACCTTCGGCATCCTCATGGATTTTCACACCAACACTAACAAAGTCGCCAGTATGGATGATCGGATGTCGCTGGGTGGACTAATTCTGCCATGCCCTCTACCACCTATCAGTGTATTCTTTAGTACTCTACTAGTCACAGAGGGCCTCCTATATGTCTGTCTGCATCCAGTGATCTGTTTAAGACTTTCAGTCCGATGGTGACTCAAAACTGGAGTGCTATCTGGCAGACTACCAAAGACTGTACAGCCTATCCTAGAACCTCCATGTGGCCACCTTCTTAAGGATTCGATGCCCAACCTCCTCATCCTAAGGAGTCTCGAATCAATAATACTCCTACAAGTAGAAGAAACTATGTATTAATAAATAGAATACAAATCTATTATGAATTTAAAAATTAAATATCTTTGACTTACTAGGAACATCTCCCAGGATGCATCATGAGCCTCCAATGACCAATTGGAGAACTTGTTCACCAGCCCTAGCATTAATTGTTGGATGATCCTAGTAACCACACGAGGCATCCCATGCTCTATAAATGTACTACAAAATTAATTTTTAATAATAAATATTAGTCTATAAAATGGTTAAATTTTATGTGTATTTAGTGTAGATATAGTACTTACGAGTAGCTCTGAATATAGATGGTCTCTCTATCCTCTGGCCAAGTTGGAGGTGCCATGAGCCAGATGAGTCTTCTACCATGTCGCTGACTCTGAGAACCGGATGCTACTTCACGTGAGTGTGAGTGTGGGGTCACTGGTGATCCTATATTGTCTGAATTTAAGAATATCAAGACATCACAAAGAATGTTATATTAGATAATAAAAGATAAAATAATATAAAAGAGAATATCTAAAGTATCAGAGTTTACCGCATGGTATGTCTGATATAGAATCATGCGAGCTAGCCATATGAGAGCTCTCTCCTCAACTGTGATGGCTCTGACTTCTGGAAGAGATGATCTATAATCTCTGAAAATAAAAATAAATAGATTCATGGATTAATTATGCAATTATGGATGGCAATGCACGATTTAAAATGACATATTTTATTAGCCAATAATCTAATGGTCTGTATCTAAGCTAATTGAAACTAAAAAACTATTATAATTTTGACCTCCTTGTACCCATCCCTTCCGCCTCAAGTCTAAACCGGAATGGAGGAGTATATTTCGATATACTTCTTCGATTCTCGAACAGATTGTTCCTACACATTTTATTCGATGATATGTATGTATCTACATCTCCATTCTATTTATCGAATAGAAAGATTGATTTTTGACCCCTAGATCTCCTTCATTCGACTCAAGCTAACTATGTGAAGTTTCTAAATATAAAAATTTAAAGCAAGTAAAGAAATTTATTAATACTGCTCGACTTACGTACTATGATAGTTGTGACAATGAGCTTAGCTGAGTGAGTGACAAGTAACTAAAATATTGACCTTTACATGCGAACGACCTCAAGACAGGGAGCACAATATCCTGGAGGTTTGAATCTTTCTTGTTTCTTGACTTGATTCTACCTTTTAAGTATGCATCTCGAGTCCAAATATTATAGATTTCCTCATGATAAGTATGCAAAAGAGTTTGGAATCATGGTTAGAAATCAACTTACTATAGTTGATCATGTTTACCTATAGTAATTTGAAATCACATCTTTCAAATACTTCAGCTAAAGTATCATGACTTTGGGAGGCCCGAGCTTGGCCCGAACCCATTAATTTTTTTAAAAAAAATAAAATAAAAACTTAAAAATAGTACTTAAATCAAAGACCAACAAAGTAAACAATGAAAAGAGGGGGTGGGGGAAAACAAGGGTGTGGGGGGGGGGAATGAAGGTGTGGGGAAGAGAATTTTTTTTTGTTTTTTTGGTACAAAGATTAGATTGGGTCATAAGCGACTCCGATCCGATCCAGTTTCTAATTGATTGGGTCCTAATGTTAGACCCAGATCCAATCCAATAGAAGATCGGATCGGGTCTATGGTCAAAAATTTTATCCCATTGGATTATTTGGATTGAGCTAGATCTAGTCAAGTCGGATTAGGTTCATGTATAATCCCACTCTATTTGCTCTATGGTTTGCATGTTGGATCCAATACCAAATTTGGATTGGATTGGATCGGGTCGGATCCAAATTTAGTAAACCCAAATCTGATCTAGAAAATTGAATGGATCTAATTTTAGAACCTGATCCAGCCCCATGGATTCTTTAAAATGGCTTGGATTGGGTCTAAATGGATCAGTCCGGATTGGGTCACGGCTCAGCCCGACTCATTTGTAGCCTTGTTCAAAACATATGGACCAAAATAGAGTGAAATGGAGAAAAATCATTCATGTAGCTGGCCACAACTTGCTTGAGATTACATTTTAGTTGAGTTGAGTTTAATGTTTTTAACTTCCAATACAAACAAATCTATTTGATAACAAGTAATATGTAGATCCTGGTTCATATCTTGGATGGTTCGTCCTCATGAGATTCAAGCTTGAATAATTGTATAATATTGGATATGTTTGCCTCCCAATCTCCTAAACTAGTTCTATAATAGTGGAATCTTTAGTCTAGAATGTGGTCATTTATGAAATCATTTGCATTTCTAAGACTCTCTGCACATGCAAAAAAAAGATTCTATAATTGATTAATAACTAAACATTTAGTTTTTACTCTAAAATTATTTATTTGATAATTAGTATATTTACGTTCTTATAAACAACTTTAATAATTTTGTTAGTCCTAGCTTTAAATCCAAACATGATTATTTCCTAACATTCAGGCCTAGATCTTAGGAATGCCATCCTTGCTTACTGCTTTTACTATGCAAATCTTTCTCAAAGCAATATTATCGGGGCACAAACATGAGACCACTTCCCAACAAAGTTGCTAAGGATATCTATTTTAGATATTGAGTTATTGCCCACCAATTTGCCAATTGGTCATGGAGAACCTCATCAATCAGGTTGCCTAATCTAGTTGAAACAAAATTAAATCTTGAACCTCTTAGGGTCTATATGCCCTGATTTGATTGAAACCTTCACTTGCCATCCATTCTGATCCATCGATCTGCTAGTCAGGTTTTTTTTTTCTTTTTTTTTTTTTCTTTTGTGGGTTGAATCTTTTCTATTTTTTTCTTACGTGGTTACAATAAAAAGGGCTTCAATGATTGTAATCTTTAGCCCATGCTAATAAAGCTCCACCATCATGTTTTTTTAATATCATTTTTAGTTTTTAAGTGGATAACTGAGATTGTTTGAAAATGTAGGCTTATTAGTGATGGCAGAATAAAGTCCCTAATAAATATGCTCCATCATTAATAATCATAAAAATAAATTAAAAAAATAAAATTACTTTTTATTAGCAATGGTAAAATGCCATCACTAATAACTATGCTTCCTTACTAATAATTATAAAATTTAATTTTTAAAAAAATATTTTTTATTAGTGACATCAAAACATTGTCACTAATAAGTATGCACCATCACTAATAATCATAAAATTAAATTTAAAAAAATAAAATTATTTTTTATTAGTGATGATAAAATACCATCGTTAATAAATATGCTTCATTGCTAATAATCATAAAATTAAATTTAAAAAATAAAATTATTTTTTATTAGTGATAGCTACTAACCATCACTAAAAACCAAAAATTTCATAGCTAGTATTTTTTTTATGATGAAATAATTATTGATCATAATTTATTATCAGTAAAAATAATTATTAGCGATGGCAAAATAATAGCCATCTCTAATAGTGATTTTTCTTATAGTGCAGGCTACATCATGAGCCCCCGATGGCCAACTGGAGAACTCATTCATCAGTTTCGGTATCAATTATCGGATGATCCCAGTAACCACACGAGACATTTTAGGCTCTATAAATATGCTACAAAATTAATTTTGAATAATAAATATTAGTCTCTAAAATAGTTAAATTTCAAACATATTCAATGAAGATATAGTACTTACGAGAGGTCCTAAATATGGATGAGCTCTTTATCCTTCGATTGAGTCGAAGGTGCCACAAGCCGAGTAGGTCCTCTACCACGCCGCTGGCTCTGAGAGTCGGGCACTGCTCTGTGTGACTATGGGGTCATTGGTGATCCTACGAAATCTAAACCTGAGAGTATCAAGATATTATGAAGAATGTTATATTAGATAATAAAGGACAAGATAATGTAAAAGAGAATATCTAAAGTATTAGAGTTTACCAGGTGGTATATGTGCCATAGAATCATGTGAGTTGGCGGCATGAGAGCTCTCTCCTTGGCTGTGATAGCTCCAGCCTTGAAAAAATATGATCCATAATCTTTGAAAATAAAAATAAATAGATTCATAGATTAATTATACATTATGGATGGTAATGCAAGATTTAAAATGATGCAAGACAAGTATTTAGATGTTTGGTACCCTTCAAATGGGTGGCAATACAATACAAATATTTAAAATGAATCAAAGGTCCATAAATTCATTGCAAGCGAGGAGCACTAAACATCGGCCTCTTTAGATATTTGGTATCCTTTGGATTCTTTGTCTGATTCTTTCTCTTCTTCCACTTCTTCACATTCTTTCTTTTCTTTCCCTTCTTGGATAGGTATGTCATTTAAAACAAACTTAGAATTATCTACCTCCTCATGTTGGCCATCATATAGGAGAAAACTTGGAGCATTCAACTTTGCATCTATGAAAGACTGATGAACTCTAGATGTTTCATTTTCCAGAAAGTATTCTAGTAAATGGGGCTCTTCTTCTTCTTTGAGTATATAATGAATGGCCTAAGACTTAATTTTGCATATAGCCCACCATTCTTTTCTTCCTCTCTCTCTTGATAGGAAAGGAGTATAGTATACTTGAATAGCTTGTTGGGCTAGCACAAAGGTATCATTGACATATACTTTTGATCCATGTTTGATTTCAATAAGCCCATATCATGAATCAATCTTTACATAATTATCGATCTCAAATCATCGGCATTTAAATAGAATGATATTATTACCTCCAAGGTAGGTCAACTTGATCACTTCTTTGAGAATTCCATAGTAGTCACTCTTCACCTCTGCCCATCAGCTGCTCTTTACATACACACCACTATTCATTATACTCTTATGATATCCATATTACTGCATATGAAATTTGAAACTATTTATGTTACATCTATTATAACATGTCATGTACTTTATTGGCCTGTAACCTAATGATCTTAACTTCTTAGATATAGATTTTCCCCCTGCATGACCTGCATATTATCGAAATGAATAAATTAGAAAAAACTAAAATAAATAAAATAATAATGATTGCTTACCAGTTGATGGAACCAATTTGTAAAGTTCTATGAGTGCTGAGTAAAAATTTCTTCCTTGCTTATCACCAGGTTATCTTGTCTCAGCATCTCATCATATTGTCTATACATACATAAGTTAAGTACAAGATAATAAGTGATTAAAGAGTTGAGATTGTGATGGATACTTACTTATCATATGGGTCGACCTTCACATAGTTTAGCAAAATATATGTCTCTGCCTATCAAATTTTAGTATCAGTCAATAACCAATGAACCTTATGCCCAAATTCATGAGCAGGAGAGGCAAATATCCAGATCTCTACCTCTAATCTCTCACCACCATTATCATTTTCATCCATTTGAGTCAGCTTTGTCTGCACACTAGGGTTAAAGTAGTGTCAGCTGAAATTAAAATTTTTTTTGATTATGTAAGCCTCCATAATAGAACCTTCGATTTTGACTTCATTTTTTGCTTTTTTCTTGAGATTGTGCATGTGTCTTTCAAATAGATATATAGACTTGTACTATACTGGTCCCCTGACCCTAGCCTCACATGCTAGATGAATCAAGAGGTGCTCAATGAAGTTGAAGAAATTAGAAGAAAATATCTTTTCCAACTTGCATAAAATCTCTACACTACTAGTCTTAAGACTGGAGATGTGATCGACGGATAGTTTGGTAGAATAAATATTTCTGAAGAAAAGACTAAGCTCGATCAAAGAACTCCATATAGGATTGAAAAAAAGATCATGCCAAGCCAATGGTAGTAATCGTTGCATGAAGACATGGCAATTATGGCTTTTAAACCCATACAACCTGTAATATTTGATATTGATGCACCGAGCTAGATTACTTGCATAACTATCTAAAAATTTAAGATTTTCGCATCATTCACATACATCCTTCAACTGCTCCCTTGTTAAGGTGTAATTTGCTTTTGGCTTTAGAAATTTTCGCGGAGACACCTCAACCAGCTCTAATAAAGGATGCTTGTATATGTTCATATATACTCGAGTGTTGAGGTTGTCCTTCATCTTATCCTTGACATTCATAATAGTATAGAAAATATTATTGAAGATATTCTTCTTAATGTGCATGATATTAAGATTATGATGGATCAAATTGGTGGACCAGTATGGCAATTCTTAGAAGATGCTGCGCTTCATCCAATTATGAGTTCTACCGAATCTTTGAGATTTCTGCTTGTCAAATAGTAAGCTAAACTGGACTTCATCCACTTGAGATATTCTATAAAATTCTTCATGCCATTGAGTCACAGGGGTGCCTTATCCTTTTCTATTTTATTCCTCCTAAAATTATTTTGCTGCTTTCAAAAAGAATGATATTCAGGGAGAATTTGATGATGACAATCAAACCAGCTGGGCTTACGACCATGCTTAAGTTGAAATACTTTTGTATTCTCCATGAAATAGGGACATGCTAGCTTTTTATGAGTGCTCTATTCTAATAGCATTCTATAAGCAGGAAAATCGCTAATAGTCTGTATCAATGCAGCCATCATTACAAAATTATATTTTTTTGATACATTAAACGTACGTATGCCATTAGACTATTAAAATTTTAGCTTATCAACAAGAGGCCTTAGATATACATCAATGCTTCTATGAGGATGCCGTGGTCCAAAAATAACTAATGTAAGAAAGATGTTATGTTATTTTATGCACATCTTAGGCAGTAGATTGTATGGAGTAATAAAAACTGGCCAACATAAATAAGAGGCCATTGTATGACTAAATGGTATAAACCCATCCATAGACAGATCCAGTTGGACATTGCATGATTCCTAAGCAAATAAAGAATGGCAAGTGATGCTTGTCATTATAGTAATAACTAAAAATTAAATCAAACTTACTATGGATTAGAACAGTGATGAGTCGAGTATCAATTTTCTCAAGGATCTAGGATAGTTAATTAGAAAGAAAAAAAAATTATTTGATTGATTATTAAATTCTTAAAGCAGTAGAAAATTAAAAAGCAATAGAAAAGTTAAAGTACTTTTTAATAAAGTAATCTAGAAGAAAAAATTATCTTAGATTTTAGATCTATTTTTAGTATTCAAGTTTATAATTGATCATGTAATCTTTTCATTATCAACATATAATCTTATATTTATTTCTTTGACCTAGTTCCAACATAACCTATTCTACCGAGCATGAACCATATCTAACACGATCATGATCAATCTCATAGACATAGACTATTTAGATCATGCAATCAAAGAATATAAAATATTAATTCTAATTTGAGTATAGACCATATCTTTCCACGATCATGATTTGTCCCTTTAGTTATAAATTATAAGAAATTTAACATTAAAGGATAAATAAAGTAAACATATTGATGATAAATAATTAAAATTTATTGCTCAATAGAAAAATAGGACTCAAATTAAAAACTCTCATACTAAAGACTTTACTTACTTTCTAGAGACATGAGATCCTTAGCCACGCATGTTGATGAATTCTTCCACCATTAACATCTTCAAGCTCCTTGTGTGGAAGAAAAGAAAAGAAAAAGAATAAAGCAAGAATTAAGAGGAAAGAGGAGAAAATTTTGTGGACTGTTGCTGCTCTTGGCTCAGAGGACTTGCCTTTGAAAACTGTGGCATATAGGAGTTTAAATAGAGAAGAAAAACAAGGGTTTTGAACCCTTTCCAAACTTCAAATTGGAGTTTGCATCAAATCCTTCTGTCTGCAGCTTCCTGGCCATCGGATTGGGATCAGACAGCTCAAAATCTACTCAAAACCACCTCTGGCTTCAATTCATCGCCCAGGTTAATTTTGGACCATAGGATCTCTTGATCTGGCTTTTCCACCATCGGATGGCTTGATCCAAGGATTAATCACCATCAAATCATGCATAGAAGCATGATAGATTTCTAGATCAAATTGGAGACTCGCCCTGACCTTTGGATGCCAACAAGGATGGCTCTCAACCATCGGATGGTGCACAACGCTCCCTGTAGACCATGTGGATTGGGCGTAACAAAAACCGCGCCCAATCAGCAGTTGCTCTACCTGGAAAAATATCAAAAATAACCCTATGAGCTGCGTGTGTTTTCTATGAACCCTTTAAGGGTCCACATCTTCAGCATCATCTGCCGATCCACCATGGATCATACGATTTTTTGATGTCAGGATGACGTCAGGTGGTAAAGGGGAGTGGGCTACAGGCTGCGAGCTGCATTCGTATAGAGCTGGGCTGAGTGATGCGATGGCGGGCTGGGCTGACATGGGGTGGCGCTGGCACGGGCTGTGGTTGGTCAGGCTAGGCGGGCTGATTTTCTGAGCCGCAGCCCAAATTGCTGGACCGATCGGTTGAGCCGATCGATTTTATTTATATATTTTTTTAATTTAAAACTTTCAGTCTTCGTATCTTTTCCATTTTAGCTTTGATTTATGTCAAATTTGATCCATTTGAATCCATAAATCGAGCTCTTCATACTGATGATGCTTTTTCCTACAAAATATTAATAAAAATATTAAATTTTTTAAATAAATATTAAATATTATATATTTTAGTATTTTTATTTATAAATTTATAATAGTTATCAGCAAGCATCAAATTTCTTCCATGCCTCAGTATCCAATGGATGACTCATCATATCGGTGTGCCTGCGAATTTCTTTTTTGTACTAACTCATCTATCTAGTAGTACTCTTGGATAAGTAGAGCCTCCAAAGCCTAGGAGTGAGGGGAAGGTGTCAAAGAACCTTATATGGTATATCCTTCTGATTTCTACCCTCTTACCTTAGCTTAAATCTGCTTTCACCATATACATCACATGAACTCTTCAGTTAGTCTTTCTTGTAGAAAAGCATGTAATCATTATGGCATACATCTATCTTTTTGTATCCTGTGCCTAATCCTTTCATCATTTTTTTGAAGTATAAAAGCTCCCAACAAGCTTTTCATCCTTTGGTAGCATCTTTTTTATTATTGCTATCATCCTATCATAATAATTGACCATCATATTAAACTCGACCTTCAAGTTCAATAACTTTGACACACCTAATAATGTAGTATGTGTTTCACACCTTGACCATAGTGGTTTATTAGCATCTTTCAGCATATAATAAAAATTATCGTTGCCAGCTTCTGGATTGTCCTCCATATTGATGTCAAATTCAAGACCAGCCACATCCATAACCATATCTACCATTCTGTCTAAGTCCCTATCCTGCTGATGACTTCTAACCCTTGCAATTGTCTCTCATGTCTCTCCATTTAGGTAGCAATGCTTATAGTTTGGCATAATCCACTCCTATGTAAATGGACAAGTATTGTATTCTAATCAAGCATTTGTCTATTGACACATCTCTTATAAGGATAATGAGCCCATCCTTGAACTAAGAGTGCAGCATTTTCAAAAGCATAAACAAAGAAGTACTTAACACCCTCCTTATATTTAACAGAAATCATCCCATCGACTACTGGACAATCCATCCAACTATGGTTCATGGCACATTATCTAAGAATTCTTCATATACAAATATAAGATGAAATGCTTACCAAATATTTTATCATTTAAAATATCTTACATAATAAATGAATCCTATCATCAACTAATAGGTATAGAAGATTCTATCCCATTCAAAAATTATATTAATTTTATAGATTAATTATAGTAATCAAACGATATGCAATAGGTAGGGCTGAAAGAAATTTTAATAGTATTTTTTTTAGTTCTTTCTATACAGTTGAAGATGTGTGAGGAGAACTAAAAAAAATACTATCCAAAATTTTTCTCGAACCCTCAACATATCATTTAATTATTATAGTTATCTATAGAATTAATTATAATTTTCAAACTATTCAAACTAGATAGTTAATTGAATAATGTACATAATTCTTCTATCCATATAAAAATATATAAATATATGGATACCGAAGAATATGTACATTAATCAAAAGATGGATTTATCATTATATGCAATGCAATATTTTTAAAAATTTTAAATACTAGATTGTTGGAAATATGCGCTCTTCCCACATGGATCGGCATGGCTGCCGGTGATTAGCCAAAAAATCAAAAAAGTACTTCTTAAAGATTTCTGTGGAAGCACGATCAAATAAATCAAGAAATAGAGAAGAAGAGAAAAAAAGATTTTTAGAAGAAAAGAGATTTTATTCAGCATATTTTAGTACCTTTATAACCTTGACCTATTTTCAGTATATATACTTTATAAAGAATCAAGTCCAATCTTATAGAAAAACTCTCCAATTCTAAACAACCCACGTACATAAAATAATAACCTGTGAAAACTAAGCCGGCTAACCTACGACTGGGTTGGCTCAGTCTCAGACTGAGTCGACCTAATTATGTACCATACCAACAGTCCAAAAATGCTGCTCTCTATCTAGATTTTCTTCTGAGATCTAGTCGATCCAATCTTGGACTGAGCCGATCCAGTTCCCAACTGAGTCGGCTCAATCTCAGAGTGAGCCGGCCTAGTTTCTAAACTTTACTTTTAAGACTAATTCTTCTTTCGGCTCGCTTTCATCTTTTCATGATCTATCTTTTCATATTTTCAAGACTTGAGAGTACCACTTCTGAGCTCACATTCTCCATCTTGATGCTTTCAAGTTCTTGTGAACTCATCTCTTCTCAACAGACCCATCCGTGCTACACATCTTTGAAAGCTGTCTCTGGAGAGTACCTTCATGAGTGCATCAGACTGATTCTCCTTGGTATGGACCTTCATCAGTTCTACTTCACCTTCCTCCATCAGCTCTCTGATCTTGTGGTACCTCACGTCTATATGCTTTGTGCGTATATGATAGACTGGATTCTATGCCAACAATAGAGCACTCTGACTATCATTGAATAGTGTAACCTTGCTCTACTCCACCTCCAACTCATCAATCAGCCTCCTAAGCCAAAGAACTTTCTTTACAGCCTTCGTTATCCCAATGTACTCGATCTCTATGGTAGACAAGACCATGATTGACTGAAGCATTGATCTCCAAGACACCAGTCCACCATATATGCAGAAAAGGTATCTAGTAGTAGACCTTCTTGTATCAAGATCATCAGCATAATTTACATCAACAAATCCTTCTAGAGGATCTGAACCTTCACACATCTTCATTGATTATTCTCCAAATTCTCTCAGCTGTCCACCAAACACCAAACCATAATCCCTTGTTCCATGCAGATATCTCAATATCCATTTCAATGCTTTCTGGTGTTTCTTTTCAGGGTTAGCCATGTATCTACTAACCATGCTCACAGCATGTGCTATATCTGATCTACAGTACACTATAGTATATATCACACTACCTACATCATTTACACAAGAAACTTATTTCATATACTCTCTCTCCTCTTCTGACTGGGGGCACTGTAACTTGGAGAGAGACATATGGCTCGATAATGACATCTTTGTAGGTTTATTCTTTTCCATTCCAAACCTCTTCAGAACCTTCTGGACATACTTTTCTTATGACAAATGGAGCACTCCTTTGCACCTATCTCTGCAAATCTTCATTCCAAGGATTTTCTCAGCTGGACCTAAATCTTTCATCTCAAATTCAGATGATAATGTCTTTTTCAACCTTTTCACAGCATCCATGCTTTTACTGGCTATGAGCATATTATCTACATATAATAATAGGTACAGGACATCCTCTTCATCTACATTCTTGACGTAGATACAACAATCATGTTCACATTTGCTGAAACTCAGGCTCAAGACAAAGCTATCAAACCTTCGATACTACTGATGAAGGAATTGTTTCAAGCTATACAAAGACTTTCTGAGTAAACACACATTTTCTTCCTATTCCATCTTCATGAAACCATCTGACTGCTTCATGTAGATTCTTTCCTCCAAAGTTTCATGAAGGAAGGTCGTCTTCACGTTTATCTATTCTAATTTCATGTTATGCTGTACCACCAGTGATAGCAAAACTCGAATAGATGTATGACGCACCATAGGAGAAAAATTTTTTATGTAGTCAATTTCTTTTCTTTGTGAGTATCCCTTTGCTACCAGTCTTACTTTGAATCTGATTCCATCTTATTCTAAAGGTGCTTCTTTTTTTGTGAACACCCACTTTGAGCCAATATATCGAGCACTTTCTGAAAGATCCACCAGTTGCCATGTTTGATTCTTCTCAAGTGATTCCATCTCCTCCATCATGGCCTGCATCCATAAATCATGATCCTCCCTCTTTATGGCCTCTGCATAATTCTCTGGATCTCCATTAGCAGTGATGAGTGCATAGGAGATAATCTCATCAATGCCATATCTGACCGATCTCCTAATAGTATGTTGGGACTTATGCAAAGCCACTCCCACTGGCATATTTCTATCTGATGTCTGTGGCTGCTCCTGCACATCGGTCTGAACTGCCGACCCTCCATGTTGATTTTCAATCTAAGATAATATTTTTCTACCCAGCTCCACCTCAACAGAAACACTCCTATAAGTCGATGTAACCTGCATACCATCATTCTCTGACTGACCATCATTGTTCATCTTTATTTTTTCAGTTTCATCTATCTCGGACCTCCTCAAGATGCTCTTCTCATTAAAGATAACGTCCCTGCTGATCACTAACTTTGGTGCCTAAGAGTTCCATAGCAGGTACCCCTTGATTCCTTGTGGATATCCTATGAATGTCATCTTTTGAGATTTTGGATCCAATTTGCTCCTCTCGGTTGTCTCCACATGTGCATAGGATGTGCAACCGAAAACTTTCAGATGGTCAAGCTCTATCTTCTTTCCACTCCAGACCTCTTTTGGAATGCCTCCATTCAGCTTATAATGGGGGACCTATTTATAAGAAAATAAAAAAAAGTTAGAGCATCACCTCGAAAGGACTTTGGGAGTGATGTCTACAGTCTCAAACTCCGTACATTCTCAGTCAGTGTCTGGTTCATCCTCTTCACGATACCATTCTGCTGGAAAATCATCCTCACCATGTAATGGTGTTTGATGCCATTTTTCTCATAGTACCTTCTAAACTGCAAGCTAGTATACTCTTCTCTATTATCCGACCTCAGATACTTTATCTGTCTTCCTGACTTCTTCTCTACTTCAACTCTCCAGGCTTTGAACTAGGCAAATACCTCTGATTTTTTTTTGATCAGATAAACCTACACCTTTCTTGAGAAATCATCAATGAAAGTAATAAAGTATTTTGCCCCATCTCTAGCTGATACAGGAGCTGGTCCCCACATATCTGAGTACACTAAATCCAGTACTTCCTCGCTGTGCTTGGTACTTTTGGTAAATTTCATCCTGTGCTGTTTGCCAAAGATACACAGCTCACAAAGATCTATGCCCTCCTTCTTTAAGGTTGCGATCATACCTCTTTTGCTTAGTTCTGTAAGCCCATGGTCACTCATATGATCCATCCAATAGTATTACAGTCGATATAAAATTTGCTCCTCCTATGTCATTGCTAGCATCTCTGCACTATCATTTACCATTGAGTCTTCCAGTCTGTAAAGATTATTGCTCAGTCTTCTACCTCTCATCACCATCAAAGCTTTCTTAAAAATTTTTAGACATCCACTCTCAGCCTGGCTACTAAAAGCATAACCCTGCTCCTCTAAGTAGCCCAAAGAAATCAAATTTTTTTTCAACTCCAGTACATGCCTGACATTTGAGAATGTACGAATGATCCCATCATACATCCTCATCCTGATAGAGCCAATTCCAGCTACTTTGTATGGGTGATCATCTCCAAGACTGACACTTCCACCATCGGCCTTCTGGTAAGTAGCAAACCATTTTTGATGAGAAGTATAGTGCTGCAAGCATGCTGAATCTAATATCCACATAGTATCATACTTTGTAGATCCATCTGATATAACTAGTAGGTCTTCTCCACTGCTCACAGTAGCTGTATCATCTTTCTTGTTGGCCTTTCTTTTTTCTGATCTCAAAAGGGTACAATCTCTCCTTAGGTGTCTAGGCTGATGACATTTATAACATTTTAATGTTATCTTCCTCTGGTCGTGAGACTTTGATCTGCTCTTAGATTTTTCTCTTATCTTCTTCTTTGATCTTTTCTATCTTTCATTCACAGTCAAGATCTCAGACTTAGGATCTTCCTTGCAGATCTTCCTTTGCTCATTTGATCTGAGCACACTAATAACCTCTTCATAGTTTAGGATTTTCTTCTCATAAACTAGAGTTGTTATGAGACCATCATACGAACTTGGGAGAGAACATAATAGTAGCAATTCCTTATCCTCCTCATCGATCTTCACATCCAAACTCATCATCTCAGAACATACCTGATTGAACCTTTGGATATATGCAACAAGATCTCTACCTTCGGGCATCCTCAGACTATATAGCTATTTCTTCAACCATAGCTTGTTCATCATATTCTTCCCCATGTATGTATTCTCCAGTCTCTCCCAGAGCTCCTTTGCCGTAGTTTCTGTGTAAACCTTGAGCAAAATCTGATCGACCAAGCACATCCGGATTATGCTAAAAGCAATTTCCTCTTGCTCTTCCCAATTCTCAACACTAATCTTTTTCGGCCTTTCTTTTGTCAAGATCTTGTAGATTCTCTGCTGAACCAATAAGTCCTTTACTCTTTGCTGCCATAGGGTAAAGTTTTTCTTGCCGTCAAACTTCTCAAAATTTATCATGAATCTACTTGATCCCATGACTATAAATAAGTTAAGAACAGATCCCTAACATCCTTCACGATCACACACCAGGAAAATTATCATTCACAGAAGATCTAACTAGCCCTAGATTCTTTTTTCAAACTTCTGTATCATCATTCCTTCGTGTAAATAATCTCCACCTCAATCTAGAAACAACCACGAAGCAAACTAGAAGTTTTAAGATAAAACCTGGTGCAACAGATCCTGGATATAGTAAATCTTAGATGTCTTCCTTCCTTCCATGCAACACCGCTTTGATACCAAATGTTGAGAATATGTGCTCTTCCCACACAGATCGGTGTGGCTGTCGGTGATTAGCCAAGCAATCAAAAAAGTACTTCTTAGAGATCTCTGTAGAAGCATGATCAAATAAATCAAAGAGTAGAGAAGAAGAGAAGAAAAAATTTTTAGAAGAAAAGAGCTTTTATTCAGTACATTTCAGCACCTTTACAATCTTGACATATTTTCAGTATATATACTTTATAAAGAGTCAAGTCCAAGCTCATAGAAAAACTTTCTAAATCCAAACAATCTATGTACATAAAATAATAACCCATAAAAATTGAGTCAGCCCAGTTTCAGACTGAGCCAACCCACGTACATAAAATAATAACCTACAAAAATTGAGTTAGCCCAGTTTCAGACTGAGCTGGCTAACCAATGACTGGGTCGGCTCACTTTCAGACTGAGTTGATCTAGTTGTGTACCATACCAATAGCCCAAAAATACTGCTCTCAGTCTGGATTTTTCTCTGAGACCTAGCTGACCCAGTCCTAGATTGAGCTAATCCAGTTTCCAACTGAGCCGGCTCAGTCTCAGAGTGAGCTGGCCTAGTTTTTGAACTTTACTATTAAGACTGATTTTTCTTTCAGATTGCTCTCATCTTTTCATGATCTATCTTCTCATATTTTCAAGACTTAGGAGTGCCACTTCTGAGCTCACATAGATTTCTAATTAAAGAACATCGTTGCAAATGAGGACGGTCAGGATGCGTGTCCTATGCATGCGGACAT
Source organism: Cocos nucifera (assembly GCA_006176705.1). NCBI lineage: Eukaryota > Viridiplantae > Streptophyta > Magnoliopsida > Arecales > Arecaceae > Cocos > Cocos nucifera. Next base: position 188,350 of record QRFJ01000596.1, read on the forward strand.
GGAGTGTGCTAGATGACTAGGCCGTGCAAGCATACCAACATGGCATCCAGGCAAATTTCATCCTGGAGGTTCTAAAGTACCAAGTGAGATTGCAAATAGGATTGGAAATAGGTTGGACTAGGCCTCCTATTGGCCTCTCCTTGAGTTCAACCAAAAAATTTAAAACAAATTTTATTAAATTTAATTAAATTTAATTAAATATTATTAATCTAATTTAAATATTAAATCTAATTTAACTAAATCTTATAAATATTAATTTAAAAATATTAAAAATTTTAAAACAACAACATTTGTCTAGTAAATATAATTGTTATGCTCTTTGTAAAGGCCCATTCTTTAGAGAGTAAATAATTTATCTAAAAATTTTTATTTTCTTGGATATAATGAAATTAAAAATGATAATTAGGCCATCATATAATAAAAATTTATATTAATCATCAAAAAATTAAAAATAGTTAGAACATCAAAGAAGAAAAGAGGAAGAGAAGATCTAGATTTACTATTTCATCTATAACTAAATTAAAATGACAACAATCGATTGCCTGTAGAAGAAGGCCGTCTAAGATTATTGCTATTAGAAATAGTTGAATCAGCAAAAAGATATCCCAAAATCATCATAGCCTTCCTACATAAATCTTAAAGCAAACCTCTGTATATAGGTTATACTGCATATTTTGACATTCAGCATAAAGAATAGAAATTAAAAAAACTATAATAATAATTGATTAAAGTAATTAATTATCATCATAGCATTTGGTGACTGCTATGCAACCATCGCTACCACCATCACTAATACTCACCAAATCCATGAAAATGGCACTACGGCATGGAGATAGCACTATGTGGTAGGAGACGGCACTGCATAGCAAGAGAAGAAGAGAGGGGGTGGGGGGAAAGAGGAAGGTGGGGGGAAGAAGGGGGAGGCAGGTTCAGTGAGGCCGGTAGAGGGAGGTGGTCCGAGGGCACGAAGAGATGGGCTCAAGGCTCAGGGAGGCGATCGATGACTCGAGGAAGCCAGAACCAGTGGTGGGAAAAGAGGGGGACCGAAGGTAGCTGGGGGAGGTGTTGGGGCTCAGGGTGGCAAGAGGCAGTCGAGGGGCTTGGGATCCGATGGATGGGGGCTCGGGGAGGTAATCGAGGAGAGGTGGGCTGGGGGCTTAGGAAAGCTCGATCTAGTAGCAGAAGAAAGAGGGGGATCAGAGGCCGCTAGGGGTTTAGGGAGGTGATCGAAACTTAGGGAGAAAGGAGGTGGCCGAGGAGCTCAAGATCCAATGGATGGGGGTTTGGGGAGGTGGGATCCGACGGTCGGGGCCTTGGGGAGGCGGTCGGTGTCTCGGGGGAATGTTATCCAATGGTGGAGGAAAGAGGGGGACCAGAGGTAGGGAAAAGATGAGGTCTATTACTGGCGGGGGAGCCAACCTAGAAACCAAGAGGGGGGTGGAGGAAAACGAGGATGCATGGGGAAGCAAAAATAAGTGGAAAAACTTATTAGTGATAGCAAAATGCCATCACTAATAAGTATCTTCCATCGCTAATAAGAATAAAATCAAATTAAAAAAATAAAATTATTTTTTATTAGTGATGGAACTTGTCACCACTAAAAGCATTAAAATTTCATCGCTAATAAATTTTTTTATGATGGACAAAATTTTGGTTGCCATTTTTCGTTGGTAAAAATTATTATTAGTGATGGTAATTTTGTTGTCAATAATAACCATCGCTAAAAAATACTTTTCTTGTAGTGACTTACCTTTATCAATCAATCTTGCTCCTTTCAACTCTCACTCCACATTCAATCAACCTATCACTTTCGAACAAGATGCGAACGTCAGTCGTGGGCCTAAGCTTGAATATATGTAGCTTCGTTGAGCATTTGCCAAAATAAAAAGGTTCATTTCAATAGTGATATGCTCCAGCTTGGGAAGATAAATAAAAAGGCTTATTTTATGTTAACTCCTCAACAAAGAGCGCAATCGCTATGCTAGCTCGATATTCATTGAAGCTAGAGTGAATGAAAGTAAGGAACCTTGGCTCATTCACGGAGGCTTATACTCCTATATTCATACCTTATGGGACTATCAATCAACAAGCTTTTCCACTAGGTTCGGGTTCTAGGTCAAGGTAAAAAAGACCTCTATCACTGGTGGTGAAGGCTAAGTACCATCAACCATAGAAGCAACCTAGGCTTCTACTCTGATGCTCTATCACTGGTGCTATTTCCTCTGCCTCCACAAGCTACAAACTCTTGTAGTTGCATGGGATTCCACTGCTTATCAAAGCTACTTAGTTGGTCTCCATATTACCATTCACTAGGTGACCAACCACTACTTCCCTGACTTTTCTGGACCTTCCTTCTCTATTTGCTATTGAAAGTCTCTTTCTTCAATCCTAGTAGAGGAAGATCTATCCTAGGGAATGGAATTTCTTTCCTTAGTAGTTAGCACTTTGCCTCTTTTACTCTGAGTAGAGAAGGATCTATTCTCAGGAGAAATGTTAGATGCCCAAAATCCACTCTTATTGAATCACCTGCTTGAGAAGAAGCTATTTGCATTGCTCTAGTGCAAGAGCATGGTAGCAGATAGGGATTGGGCCTTGGCTTGCGGCTTAAAGGAGAGGAATGAACAACCATAAGGATATGATACTACTCATATAGCTTATTCTAGCAGGAAAAGGAGGTCTCCTAGAAAAGAGATTGTATTCAGAGTTTTGTTATCTCTGCTTGTGATTGACCTAGGAGAATAAACTCACAAAAAAGAACTGGATACACATACTTGGTCAGAACTTCTCCTCGTATTGGCATCCAAGACTAGAATCCCAAAGAGTGAAAGCTAGGATCATGATCAAGAACCATGCCAGACAATTTCATCAAAGCCTAAGGGTTATGGATCAAGTCTAGGTCTGGTTTGGGGAGCCCAAAGTAGTGCTTTGTTTCCTGGCCAAATCAAGGATTTGGGGCTTCTTACAAAATATATATGAATGGAAAGATAGATCCATCCATCTATCCAGATATCTAAAAAAGATTTGATTTTGATTTCATTCAACATTTGATTCAAAGAGCTATACTTAGCTAGATGCCCCCCACTCATGAAATGGCTCTGCTATAATGGATGGTAGAGGGTCTATAGTACTCGAAGCACTAGAGTGATCTAGTAGTCGAGACCAATGTCCCTAGTGTCTATCCATCTATAGTCATCTTATGTTTGATTCTACATGTCATAATTTATCCACTTACACTCTGATACTATTTTGTATCATTTGAATTCTATGGCGAACACCACATTGATTCATCCTAGTTTTGGCCTCACCATGAACTAGATCCACTCTAATATCATTATGTAGAATTTGATGTGATGCTCCCAAGTCTTAGGAGGCCACAAGAGAAGCCAAGATATTGACTCCGGGAGACTAAGATGGATGTGAGTCCTAGGGCTAGGACAGAAATTATCCTAGGTGAAGACAGCGTGTAGCCCTGCATGGACTCGAGGTTCAGGTGTGAGGATCTTAAGGAAGGCTTGGTAGGTGCTCTAGAGATCTGGAACATAAGATGGAGCAAAGGACCAAAGCTAAGGAGAAGAATCAGCCAAGACAAGGGGCTGACACATAGGCAAGCTGGTTCGGAATGCAGTCAAGCCGGCTTGGGCTAAGATCGAGTTAGCTCGAGGTGCAGTCAAGCCAGTTATCTCAAGAAGATAAAAGACAAGATTCAGGCGAGATGCAGCCAAGGTAGCTTGGCTCCTAAGAAAGTCGGCTCGATGGTGGTGAACAAAACTATTCAGATTTTTTGTTTAGTCTTGGATTAGGATTAATCTGAGGAGTCTTAAGATCTGGACCAATAAGATCTTAAGGAGGCTAACTCATATATGGGTTGGGTTCAGATCTAGGAGATGAGAGAATGTTAGACATATGTACATGGGCTCAGTGAGTGCTTTTATGTATTGGATTAGCCTAGAAGAGTTTTTTAGCTAGAATTTGGATTTATTAAAATTTATATGGTATAGCAAAAATTCTAGGATATATAAATCTAGGTATTATAATCTTTACAATAGATGAAAGAGTGGAATATAATTAAGCTTTTCTATCTAAAAACTCTCTTCTCTTCTTTCACTAATTCCAACTTTAAGTCTAAGGTGCCGGCCATCTACTTGATTCTTATTTTCTCAAATAAATGGTATCAGAGAGGTACCAGTATCTAACAAGTGGTATCAGAGCCTGATTGAGTATGGAGAAAGAAGAAGATCAGTTTTCAGTAGAGATCAGTAGTAAGGTTTAGATCTAAAGGCTTTCTCCAGACTTCATAAGGAAGAAAGAGATCACAGAGTTGCTGTCCACTGTTCTTAGTCAAGATATTTTTTCAGATCTATTTGTTTACTATTTTTGATTCATATGATCATGGAGAACAATGAGTTGAAGATAGGATTTGATAAATTTGATGAAAAAAAGTTTCATGATGTGGAAGGTTAGGATGGAGGATTTGTTGGTTCAGATGAGACTAGATTCGATCTCGAAAGATAGGTCGAAGGAGATGACAGACAAGGAGTGGATGTCCTTAGAGAAAAGGGCATGTGCCATGATTAGGGCTTGTCTAGCAGATGAGGTGCTATATGATGTGTTGAAGGAGAAGACATCCAAGGATTTATGATCAAGGTTATGCCAATTATACATTAAAAAGAATATGTGTAACAAGTTGATGCTGAAGAAGCAACTGTACAGCCTTCGGATGTAAGAGGATGAGGATGTTGCAGGGTATATTTAGCAGTTCGATCGGATGAGCATGGATTTGCTCAACATTGGGATGGATCTCAAAGAGAAGGATAAAAGTTTATTGCTGCTATGTTCACTAGCTGGAAGGTTCAATCTATTGGTAACGACATTGTTGTATGGTAAGGAGATGTTGGTGTATGAGGAGATCGTATCAATACTAAGATCCAATGAGCAATAAAAATGGATGATGAAGAGAGAGATCATCTAGGAGGATCTCGTGATTTTAGAGAAGCCCAAGCAAGGAAAGAAGAAGGGTCAGCAAAGGAGCAGCAAGAAATCCAAGAGATGCTTCAAGTATGGTAAAGCAGGGTACTTTAAGCAAGAATATCTACTTTGGAAGAAGTGCAAGGAAGGAGAAAACTCGAATTTGATTGGTTCAGTCACTGCAAGTGAAGAGTCAGATGAGCTCTTGATAGTCTCGGAGGAGTTCGTGGGGTGCGGTGTATTTAAGATAATTTTGGACAGGTCTGCAAAGTATGGAGGATCCGAAGGGGTAGTGATGGTGTTCAAGGTGCAGTGGCAAACTTAGCAGTACAACGTTGAGTAGTTATCCTCAGGAGACTTGATTACAAAGTTGCTTCTACAGCATCAAGGAGACTTTGATTTTAGGTGGAGCACTGGACAGAGGGGGCTTCATAGATGGAGAGAGATGTGACACGAGTTCAGAGCGGAGGAGTGCAGAAGGATCAATATCCTAGCATCAATGTTGGAGACGTATAGTTTCAAATGGAGCAACACGTGTGGGAGGATTGGCGAAGTTCTGAGAAGATCATGTCAGGGTATGCAGCAGGCATTGGCATAGGATTGCTGTAAATTCTCAAGAAAAGTTCAGGATAGTTGATATGGCTGCCAAGCAAAAGGATGCTTACAACTCCAAGGATGGTGCATAGAAGCAAGTCAAGATCTTCAGCAGTAGAGACAGTCATCCCAAAGGTTTCAAAGGGAGCTCAGCAGCTAAAGAAGAATAGCAGTGGCAAGGTATGCATAAGTAGCTATCAGGGCATGCATCGACAATAGATTCATGTAGAGAAATATTGCCAGGTGTGCCAAGGCTTGGATGCACCAAGATAGAGATTGTAGGATTTGATATTGTACTCCCAAGCCTTAGAAGGCCATAGGAGGAGCTAGGATGTTGGCTCTGAAAGACTAGGATAGACGTGAATCCTAGGACTAGGATAGGAGTTGTCCTAAGTAAAGGCGGCATATAGCTCTGCACGGACTCAAGGTTCAAGTGTGAGGACCTTGTGGAGGGCTTGGTAGGTGCTTCGGAGACCTCGGACATAAGGTGGAGCAAAGGACCAAAGTCAAGGAGAAGAATCAGCCCCAAGGGACTGACACAAAGGCGAGTTGGCTCGGATGTGCAGTCAAGCCGGCTTGGACTGAGATCGAGCTGGCTCGGGATGCAGTCGAACCGGCTATCTCACATAGATAGAAGACAAGATTCAGACGAGATGCAATCGAGCCAGCTCAGCTTCCGAGAGAGTCGGCTCGACGGTGGTGAATAGAACTATTCGGGTTTTCTATTTGGTCTTGAATTAGGATTAATCCAATGGGTCCTAAGGCCTGGACCAATAAGATCTTAAGGGGGCTAACTTATGTATGGATCGACTTCAGATCCAGGGGATGAAAGCATGTGAGACATATGCACATGCGCTCGGAGAGTGCTTTCATGTATTGAATTAACCTAGGAGAGTTTTTCAGCTGGGATTTTGATTTATTAGGATTCATGTGGTATAGCAAAAATTCTAGGATATATAAATTTAGGTATTGTAATCTTTATAATAGACGAAAGAGTGAAATATAATTGAGCTTTCCTCCTTAAAAATCCTCTTCTTTGCTCTCTTTGGTTCCAACTTTAAGCCCTAGATACCGGCCATCTACTTGGTTCTTCTTCTCTACAATAATTGGTATCAGAGAGGTACTTGATAAATACTCAAATTAAGTCACTAGAGAAACAAATTTAATTTAATTGCTCCTTATTTATTAAGAATTTGATGCTTTTTAATATACTTTATAGGTAATTAAGAGTTTGAGCTCATACAATTCAAATTAGACTCAAATTGGCTCAAATTCAAGTGAACCAGGCAACCAGCTTCCATTCAAGTGTGAACGCGACTTACTCATGAAGGGATGAGAACCAACCTCCTCTTGATCAAGGGCCCAGAATTAAAGAAGACCTTTTACATGGATCCAAGTGTGAACGCGACTTAAAGATCAATGGATGAGAAGTAAGCTCCCTAATCCAATGGCCGATTTCTTGTTGCCTCTTCTTTTAATTAGTCCCACATGGAAAAAAATATAAAATCTGCCTCCCTTCTACACCTAAAAATAAAATCCAATGCCTCTATCAAGAGACATCTATCTCTCCACACCACAATTCCTATAGGGGCCCGTGTGATAGGCAGAAATACCTACCCATAAAATTTTTATCCATCTTTTTTTCACTTTCTTCCATCCTTCCAACATATGAGAAGGAGAGTTAGCCAGGAAAAGATTGGCTAGAAGAGGTTTTTTATGTTTTTATTTTCTTGTTTCAACTCCAAGCCCTATTAATGGCTTGAAAGTTAAAAATCTTCTTCTTGTACTAAAAACTTTTATCAGCAATAAAAATTAGTTCTTTTCTCTTCAATTTTTATTTTTAGCAAATAGAATAGTTTAAATTCCTACAATTTAATTCTTATAATTTTTAATTTCTACAAATAGGATAGTTTAATTTTCATGCTTATTTAATTTTTGCATCTCTTTTATTTTCTATAATTAAATTCTAATAAGTAGTATAAAATTTAATTTTAAATAATTTTTAAGTTTTAATTTAAATCATGTCTAGCTAAGCAATCCTCTGGGATTTGCGATGAAGATATACCATGATTAAAAGTAATTTTTAGGATTTTTTCTTTGCTTTATCTTTTTAGTTCTTCTTCCTTCAAGCTTCTTGCCAAGAGACTTGATGGACTATCGTTAGATTTCAATCCCTTTATAGTTCATGCTTGATTTAGTGCAAGAAAGATAATAGGTAGAAGGCCTAAATCTTTTTAAATCTTTTTTCTTCTTTTTTATGAAAAATTTTGATGGATTATTATTGGGTCAGAGTTCCTTCATAGTCCATACTTGGGTAACATAAGAGAAACAGTTGAAAGAAGAGTTTTTTAATTAGGATGAATGCTTGTCTATGCATTACACCTTGATCAAGGAATATTATAAGAGAAATCTTAGAAATGCTCTCTAAGTCATTAGTCTAGTAGATTCAAAAGTCCTAGATCTTTAAATTATTATTTTCTATAATTAATTTACTGTTTAGTAGTAAGTAATCGAACAAATCTCCAAATTCTTTGTTAAAGCTCGTCTGAGCAAAGGTTTGAATACAATTCAAACATAATTCCTCATGAGATCGATCCGTACTTACTGAACGTGCTACTTTGCACGTTGTGCGCTTGTGGTTAATTTAAGATACATCAAGTTTTTGGTGTCGTTGCTGAATAATTGATCTAATTTAAATTATGTTCTAAATTCTTGTTCTTCATATTTTTAGTTTAATTTTAGTCTGACCTTTCTTTTTTTTTTCTTATTTTATAGAAAATTGGTGAGTGCTAGAAACCAGGTATGTAATCTAATCTTTTTTTTTTTAGCTTACTAATTTGATCTTAGTTCAGTATTTTTTTTTTTTAATTTAAACTTGTTTGTTCTTATTGGTTGTACATAAGCATATCTAAACTACTTTAAGGGCACAAACCTAAACAAGATAAGGTGGGGATGTCATTACCCTTCCTCAGCCCACAAACAAGTTTTTTCATTTGCATTAATCCTAAGCCTTAAATAAAATCAATTAGACGTCAACCCTAGGAACATCCAAGCTCATTAGGATAAGAGAACCCAAGAGTTGGACTGGGCTTAAGCTGGTTGGCTTATCGGTGTTTAGGAAAGTGGTTTGTAGGATGACTAGGCCCAAAGGAAGGTGGTTTTTAATTAGTTCCGTTCACTTATCTGGCTAATTTAATTGGTATCTAAAGAAAGCAACGGGGGGACTTTTACTGATCTTACACTTACTTGATCAATTTGGTTAGTCAATTTCGAACTTGGAGTGCTCGAAGGCAATCTTGGCAGTTATGAGCTGTCTAGAATTAGGATAACCTAGGATAGATAATTGCTTGATAAGTGTTTGAAAAATCAAAAAAAAAATCTTAACTAATTCTTCTTCCTCTTCTCTTTTTTTTAAAAAAATTAAAAAAATATATAATAAAAATATATATATAAAATAAAGTGAGTTCTTCACTTTCTTCGTGGAGAAGAATTTTAGGTCGACAAGTTAGAATTGACTCGATTCCTGTGTCAAGCCTTAAAGTCCCTAAAATGGAAGAAACCAATCAACCCCAAACCCTTAAGGATTTGTGTTATCCAGTTGGATCTGTCCAGCCTTCTTGCATTAGGTTGCCTCAACCTACTGCATATAACTTTGAAATCAAACCTCAAGTAATTAATATGCTTCCAAAATTTACTGATGTAGAGGATGCATATATATTCATTAGAAAATTTGAAGAGATTTGTGCAACCATGAGATTGCAACAACTTTCTGAGGATGAGATCAAACTGAGACTAATCAACTTCGTCCTTAAGGATAATGCCAAAAAGTAGCTATACAGCCTGCCAAATCAATCCATCACGACCTGGGAGGGCTAAGAGTGTTCCTTAAAAAATACTTTTCCCATCATAAGACAACTAGAATTAGAAATAAGATCAACCAATTCTACCAACTAGCTGGTAAATCATTTTGAAAGTATTTCGATTATTTTAAAAACCTCTTGACCCAATGCCTACACCATGGAATAGAGATCTAGAAGCTATGCCAGATAGTTTATAAGGGGCTAGATTCAAATTCCAGAACCATGCTAGAGTCCATGTGCCAAGATCAATTTATGTATAAAGAATCCAATGAGGTCTGATAATTTCTAGAAGACTTAGCCAAAAGGAGTTTACAATGAAAAATGACTAGAGAACCAGAAAAACCAATACCTTCAAGAGGTGGAATGTACCAAGTTCAAACCTTCCTAGCCATAGAGGCTAAAATTATAATCCTAGCATGTAGATTAGAGATCTTAGAATTGCAGAGACTAGCTAGTGTGAACCATGTCTTTGCACCCATGTGCAGCGGTTGTACTGCACCAAACCATATCCTTGAAGATTATCCTCTCTTGATAAACCCAACAGAGAATGGGTGTGCACAAGTAAATGTCGCATACCAGAAACCAATAAACAATCCTTATGCACCCACATATAACCCAGGATGGAGGAATCATCCAAACTTCTCATGATCGCAGAACCCAAATGTAGGCGGTCCTAGTTTCAACCAGCAAAATCCAAGGCCCAATCCCATGTTAAACAACCCACCAGGATTCAATAATCCTGAAAAGAAACTTAGTTCTTTAGAGAAAAGTCTGAAAGTCCTAACCAAATCCAATGCTGACACCAATGCTACATTGAGTAATTTCATGAAAACCATGGATCAACTCTTAAATGTTAACACCCAGGCCATAGCCCATCTAGAAATGCAGGTAGGTCAGCTAGCCTCTACCATGAATGAGTGAGAACGAGGTAGGTTGTCTACCCAACTGGAGCCCAACCCGAGAAACCAAAATGGTCCATGACCCCAACATGAAAATTAAGTCAATCATGTGAATGCCATTCATACTTTAAGATCGAGAAAATAAGTGGATAACAAGATAGGTATATCTGATAATAGAGAGGACTCATCTGCCGAACAACTTTATAAACAACCTACCTTACAAACTCAAGCTCTTGAAATTGATAGCATATCCAGCCCTATACCCACAACTCCTAGAGCTCCTTTTCCAAATCGACTAAGGTCCAAAAAATAATCAAAATATTTAGATAAAATGTTAGAGGTGTTCAAACAAGTTCAGATAAATATTTCTCTGCTAGACATGATCCAGCAAGTACCGACCTATGCTAAATTTTTAAAAGACCTTTGCACCAAAAAGAGAACAACCAATATATCCAAGAGAGCGTTCTTAGCTGCAAGTGTGAGCTCAAACTTATCAAGTCATGTGCCAATAAAATATAAGAATCCAGGATCTCTGACAATTTCATGTGTTATTGGAGAAATCCAAATTGAGAAGGCTTTGCTAGACTTAGGGGCCAGTGTAAATATTTTACCTTATTCAGTTTATAAGCAATTAGGATTGGGAAAACTTCAGCCAATAGGGATCACGTTGTAATTAGCAGACCGATCTTTTAGGATCCCTAAGAAAATGATAGAAGATATTTTAATTAAGATTGGCAATTTTATCTTTTTTGTAGACTTCATCATTTTAGAGATCGAACCAGTTTCAAATCCAAAGGGCCATATCCCAGTTATTTTAGGAAGACCTTTTCTAGCAACTGCTAATGTTGAAATCAATTATAGAAATGGACTTATGAAGCTATCTTTTAGGAATATGACCATTGAGTTAAATATATTTAATCTAGAATAGGAATCCATCCAGCATGCTAATGTAAATATAATCCAAAAGATGAAATTTATGAATCCATTGACATTAGTGATGAAGAAGTCGATCTAGAGTCAAGTATTTGGCTAAACCATGAACATGAAGACATTGATGAAATACCTATTGATCATAGGATTAGCCAAAGATGGGAGCTTCCTACTGAACCACTCATGAAAATGGCTAAACCATCATCCGAGCCATCAATAGAAGAGGCACCCAAATTAGAACTAAAATCCCTTCCCAAGCACCTTAAGTATGCTTATTTAGGTCCAGTAAAAACCTTGCCTGTTATTATTGCATCAGACCTAAATCCTAAATAAGAGGAGTTATTAACAGTCCTGAGAAAAAATTAAGAAGCAAAGGCTGGACCATGGCAGATATTAGGAGAATAAGTCCCTCTATAGTTCAACATAGGATACACCTAGAAGAAGGGGCCAAACCAACTAGAGATGCTCAGAAAAGACTCAACCAGCTATGAAAGATGTAGTCAAGAAAGAGATTTTAAAATTACTTGATAATGAAATAATTTACCCCATCTTAGATAGTTCTTGGGTAAGCCTGATTCAAGTGGTACCCAAAAAATCCGAGGTAACAATGGTCCAGAATGAGAAAAATGAATTTATCCTGACTAGGACCCAAACAGGGTGGAGGGTCTATATAGATTATAGGAAATTGAATACGACATCAAGAAAAGATCATTTTTCTTTACCGTTTATTGATCAAATATTGAAAAAATTAGTCGAACAAGAGTTCTACTATTTTCTTGATGGATACTCTAGTTATAACTAGATCCTCATAGCCCTTGAAGATCAAGAAAAGACTACATCACCTATCCATTCAGAATCTTTGTCTATAGGTGCATGCCCTTTGGGTTATAAAATGCACTAGCAACCTTTCAAACATGTATGATCAGCATTTTTTCTGATATGATTGAATGATTTCTCAAAATTTTCATGGATGACTTTTCTGTCTTTGGCCCTACCTTCTCCGAATGTTTAGATCATTTAAGACATATCCTAGAAAAATGTAAGGAGAAGCACTTAGTCCTTAATTGGGAGAAATACCAATTCATGATTAGAGAGGGCATAGTTCTTGGCCATGTAGTTTCACAAAAAGAAATTGAAGTAGACAAGATCAAAGTAGACCTGATTGCAAGTCTTCCACCATCCAAATCTATTAAGAAAATTTATTCATTTTTAGGACATACTAGATTATATAGAAGGTTCATAGTCAATTTTAGCAAAGTGGCTCGCCCGTTGACCAACTTGTTAGTAAAGAAAATAAAATTCGAGTTTATCCCTGAGTGCTTGAATCTTTTGAGTTCCTTAAAAAGATACTTATTTTAGCTCCCATTATTCACCCACTTATCTGGACTATATCCTTTGAACTGATGTGCGATGCATCTGATCATGCTGTAGGCATAGTTTTAGGTCAAAGAATTGATAAGTTGTTTAGAATTATTTACTATGCTAGTAAAATCTTAAATGATGCACAGCTTAATTACACTACCACTGAAAAAAAAGTTTCTAGCCATTGTCTTTATCCTTAAAAAATTTAGATCCTATTTGGTTGGATCCCACACAATTGTGTATACTAACCACTCAGCCATTAGACATCTCTTAGCAAAGAAAGACGCCAAGGCATGCTTAATTCGATGGATCTTGCTCCTTCAAGAATTTGACCTAGAAATCAAGGACAAGAAAGGAATAGAGAATGCAATAGCTGATCACTTGTCCCGAATCATAGTCGCACCATCTAGTGAACCACTTTTTAATAAATTTTTTCTTGATGAACAACTCATGTTTGTGTCTACTGAACCTTAGTATACTAATATTATCAACTATTTAGCCATCGATAAAGTTTCTTCCCATTGGACCACTCAGGATAAGCACAAATTCTTCACCTAAGTGAAGTATTTTATTTGGAGTGACCCATACCTGTTCAAACATTATCCTGATTAGATCATTAGGAGGTGTGTCCCGGACAATGAGGTTAGAAGTATTTTATCTTTATATCATGATCAAGCATGTGGTGGTCACTTTGCATCCAAAAAGACTTCTGCAAAAATTTTTCAATGTGGATTTTATTGGCCCAATTTATTCAAAGATGCTCATGAGTACTGTAGAAGTTGTGCTCGATGCCAACAAATAGATTGAATCACCAAGAGAAACATGATGCCACTTAATCCAATCTTGGTGGTTGAAATTTTTGATGTCTGGAGGATTGATTTCATGGGATGATTTTCAAACTTCTTTGAAAATAAATATATTTTAGTAGCTGTCGATTATGTCTCTAAGTGGGTATAAGCTATTTCTTGTAGATCAACAAATAGCAAAGTGGTCATTAAATTTTTCAAAGAAAATATTCTCTTCCATTTTGGTACAACTAGAGCAATCATTAGTGATCGAGGGACATATTTTTGCCATCGATCCTTTGCTGCTTTAATGAAAAAATATAATGTCACACATAAGTTGGCCACATCGTATCATCCTCAAACTAGTGGACAAGTAGAAGTGTCCAACAGATAAATCAAATAGATCCTGAAAAAAATTATTAATGCCAATAGAAAGGATTGATCCTTGAAACTAGTAGATGCACTCTGGGCATACCGCACCGTCTTTAAGACCAACCTAGGAATATCTCCTTATAGGATTGTGTTTGAAAAATCTTGTCACTTGCCTATTGAGGTAGAACACAAAGCCATGTGGGCCATCAAAAAATTAAATATGGACTTGGACGTAGCTAAAAATCATAGAAAGCTTCAGATTAATGAATTAGAAGAACTTAGAAATGAAGCTTACGAAAATACCAGGGTATACAAGAAACGAACAAAAGTATTTTATGATCAAGCAATTCTTAGAAAATCTTTTACTCTTGGATAGAATGTTCTTTTGTATAATTCTAGATTACACCTATTTTCTAAAAAGCTGAGATCTAGATGGACAGGATCATTCTTAGTTAAAGAAATTTTTTCACATGGAGCAGCAGAAATCAAAAACCCAAGCAATGGTGCTGTGTTTAAAGTGAACAGTCAATGATTAAAGCCATTCTTGGAATTACCAACTAAAGTGATTGAGGAAGCTATGATTCTTTATGAACCAATATATTTTGGTTAATCTACTTTTAGAGTTTAGTCTGGCTGAAGACTTTAAACTTAGTGCTCTTTGGAGGCAAACCAACTTCTTAGTAGTAGTTTTAATAAAAATCTAACTGAAGACTTAAACTTAGCGCTCCTGAGAGGTAACCCAGATCCTTGCATTTTAAATTTTTTTTAGTTTATTTAGATTTTAGTTCAGTCAATATCGAATAAGTTGGAGGGAAGAACCAAAAGGAACATATGAAGACACCTACTAAACCAAGGATACATCAAATCAGGTGTATTCCTCCCTTTTTACCTATTGGATTGTTATTTTCTTACCTCATTGAAGTCACTATAGAATAAGTTGGGGGGTGAGGGATAAATAAACTTGGAACTTTACTTTGAATCTTTGCACTCAAAAATTTATTGATATTCATATATCTAATTATGCATTAAACTTGAGTAACATTAGACATTTTAATAGCATCTGATGCACACTTTAGATAAGTTATGGAAGTATTAAGGGACTGCATATTAATAAAATTTAATAGAAGGTTGAGTCTAGAATAAAATTTATTTTTGATCATTTCTAGCCTTCTTATTAATATCTAAAGAGAGTCGACCTTTTATGAGTATAAGTGGTATATGTTGATGCATATAGTTCCTTCTATTAAAAAATATATATATATATATTGATTTTCTACCGAGTAATCGGGTCTCGTTGCCTAAGTAAACAATAATATTTACATCAAAAAATGGATAATATTAAAAAAAATAGCTAAGTTTTAATTCATAGCCTATTTGACTCGAGTCAATAAGTTCGAAGGGTGTTTTACACCTAATGCCCTAAAGCCAACTAGTTTGGGAGTCATTGGCCTAATACTCACTATAAGAATTAAATAGAAAGCTTAAGTGGTTAAGATATTGCATGGACTATATTTTATCTAAAAAAAAAGGAATGGATGTGCGAATGCAAAACCACTAGCCCATCTTAGAGTTAGACGATCCAAGGATAAAAGTAAGAGTAGATTTAGAAAAAGCTTTCACAAATTTTATATTCTTTTCTCAACTATTCTATCAAATAGCCTTAATCTCCCGATGACATGCTTTGATCATTTTTTACTCAGATATCATTTATTTCTAAAATTGTTAAATAAACACTCATGTCAAAGAAAGTCAGTATTATATATCAATATTTTTTTTACTGGAGGATGAGTAAAGTTCAAGTTGGAGGATATGATAAATACTCAAATTAAGTTACTAGAGGTACAAATTTAATTTAATTGCTCCTTATTTATTAAGAATTTGATGCTTTTTAATATACTTTATAGGTAATTAAGAGTTTGGGCTCATATAATTTAAATTAGACTCAAATTGGCTCAAATTAAAGTGAACCAGGCAACCAACTCCCATTCAAGTGTGAACACGACTTACTCATGAAGGGATGAGAAGCAACCTCCTCTTAATCAAGGGTTCAAAATTAAAGAAGATCTTTTACATGGATCCAAGTGTGAACGCGACTTAAAGATCAATGGATGAGAAGCAAGCTTCCTAATCCAATGGCCCATTTCTTGTTGCCTCTCCTTTTAATTAGTTCCACATGAAAAAAAATAAAAAATCTACCTTTCTCCTACATCTATAAATAAAATCCAATACCTCTATCAAGAGACATCTATCTCTCCACACCATAACTCTTGTAGGGATCTAGTGTGATAGGCGGAAATATCTATCCATAAAATTTTTATCTATCTTTTTTTCACTTTCTTCCATCCTTCCAACATATGAGAAGGAGAGTTAGCCAAGGAAAGGTTGGCCAGGAGAGGCTTTTTATGTTTTTATTTTCTTGTTTCAACTCCAAACCCTGTTAATGGCTTGGGAGTTAAAAATCTTCCACTTGTATTAGAAACTTTTATCAGTAATAAAAATTAGTTTTTTTCTTTTCAATTTTTATTTTCAGTAAATAGAATAGTTTTAATTCCAATTTTTATTTTCAGTAAATAGAATAGTTTTAATTCCTATAATTTAATTCTTATAATTTTTAATTTTTGTAAGTAGGATAGTTTAATTTTTATGCTTATTTAATTTCTGCATCTCTTTTATTTTCTATAATTAAATTCTAGCAAGTAGTATAGAATTTAATTTTAAATAATTTTTAAGTTTTAATTTAAATCATATCTAGCTAAGCAATCCTCTAAGATTTATGATGAACCTATACGATGATTAGAAGTAATTTTTAAGATTTTTTCTTGGCTTTATCCTTTTAGTTCTTCTTCTTTCAAGCTTCTTGCCAAGAGACTTGATGGATTATTATTAGGTTTCAATTTATTTATAGTTCATGCTTGATTCGGTGTAAGAAGGATAATAAAAAGAAGATCTATAATTTTTGTTAATTTTTTTTCTCTTCTTCCTTGTGGAAAACTTTGATGGATTCTTGCTGGACCAAAGTTTCTTCACAGTCCATACTTGGGTAACACAAGAAAAATAGTTGAAAGAAGAGTTCTTTAATTAGGGTGAATGCTTGTCCATGCATTACACCTTGATCAAGAAATATTATAAAAGAAATCTTAGAAATGCTCTCTAAGTCATTGGTTTAGTGGATTCAAAAGTCCTAGATCTTTAAATTATTATTCTCCATAATTAATTTACTGTTTAGTAGTAAGTAATCAAATAAACCTCCAAATTCTTTGTTAAAGCTCATCTGAGCAAGGGTTTGAATATAATTCAAACATAATTTCTTGTAAGATCGATCCGTACTTATCAAACATGCTACTTTGCACACCATGCGCTTGCGGTTAATTTAAGATACATCAAATTTTTGATAAACACTCAAATTAAGTCACTAGAGGTACAAATTTAATTTAATTACTCCTTATTTATTAAGAATTTGATGCTTTTTAATATACTTTATAGGTAATTAAGAGTTTGGGCTCATACAATTTAAATTAGACTCAAATTGGTTCAAATTCAAGTAAACTAGGCAACCGGCTCCCATTTAAGTGTGAATGCGACTTACTCATGAAGGGATGAGAAGCAACCTCCTCTTGATCAAGGGCCCAGAACTAAAGAAGACCTTTTATATGAATCCAAGTATGAACACAACTTAAAGATCAATGGATGAGAAGCAAGCTTCCTAATCCAATGGCCCATTTCTTATTGCCTCTTCTTTTAATTAGTTCCACATGGAAAAAAAAAAAAAATCTACCTCCCTCCTACACCTATAAATAAAATTCAATGCCTCTACCAAGACACATCTATCTCTCCACACCATAATTCTTGTAGGGGCTCGTGTGACAGACGAGAATACCTATCCATAAAATTTTTATCCACCTTTTTTCCACTTTCTTCCATCCTTCCAACATATGAGAAGGAGAGTTAGCCAAAGAAAGGTTGGCCAGGAGAGATTTTTTATATTTTTATTTTCTTATTTTAACTCCCAGTCTTGTTAATGACTTGAAAGTTAAAAGTCTTCTTCTTGTATTAGAAATTTTTATCAGCAATAAAAATTAGTTTTTTCTCTTCAATTTTTATTTTCAGTATAGAATAGTTTAAATTCTTATAATTTAATTCTTATAATTTTTAATTTCTATAAATAGGATAGTTTAATTTTCATGCTTATTTAGTTTCTGCATCTCTTTTATTTTCTACATTTAAATTCCAGTAAGTAGTATAGAATTTAATTTTAAATAATTTTTAAATTTTAATTTAAATCATATCTAGCTAACCAATCCTCTGGGGTTTGCGATGAAGCTATACCATGATTAGAAGTAATTTTTAGGATTTTTTCTTGGCTTTATCTTTTTAGTTCTTCTTCTTTCAAGCTTTTTGCCAAGAGACTTGATGGACTATAATTGGATTTCAATCCCTTTATAATTCATGCTTGATTCGGTGTAAGAAGGATAATAGGTAGAAGGCCTACATCTTTTTAAATCTTTTTTCTTCTTTCTTGTGAAAAACTTTGATGAATTATTATTGAGTCAGAGTTCCTTCATAGTCCATATTTGGGTAACACAAGAGAAATAGTTGAAAGAAGAGTTCTTTAATTAGGGTGAATGCTTGTCCATGCATTACATCTTGATCAAAGAATATTATAAGAAAAATCTTAGAAATGCTCTCTAAGTCATTGGTCTAGCGGATTCAAAAGTCCTAGTTCTTTAAATTATTATTCTTCATAATTAATTTACTATTTAATAGTAAGTAATCAAACAAACCTCCAAATTTTTTGTTAATGCTCGTCTGAGCAAGAGTTTGAACATAATTCAAACATAATTTCTCGTGAGATCGATCCATACTTGCCAAACGTGCTACTTTGCACACCGTGCGTTTGTGGTTAATTTAAGACACATCAGTACTAGGATCCAATAAGTGGTATCAGAGCCTGGTTGAGCATGGAGAAAGAAGAAGATCAAATTTCAATAGAGATCAGCCATGATGTTTAGATCTAAAGACTTTCTCCAGACTTCATGAGGAAGAAAGATATCATAGAGCTGCTGTCCACCATTTTTAGTCAATATATTTTTTTAGATCCACCTGTTTGTTATTTTTGATTCGTATGATCATAGAGAATAGCGGATTGAAGGTAGGATTTGAAAAGTTTGATGAAAAAAAAATTTTACGATGTAAAAGATTAGGATAGAGGATCTGCTGGTTCAGATGAGACTGGATTCGATCTTGAAAGATAGACCGAAGAAGATGACAGACAAGGAATGGGTGTCCTTAGAGAAAAGGATATGTGCCATAATTAGAACTTGTCTAGCAGATGAGGTGCTATATGGCGTATTGGAGGAGAAGATACATAAGGATTTATGATCGAGGTTATGCCAGTTGTACATGAAAAATAACATGTGCAACAAGTTGATACTAAAAAAGCAACTATACAGCCTTCGGATACAAGAGGATGAGGATGTTGCGGGGCATATTCAGCGATCTGACATATTTAGCAGTTTGATCAGATGAGCATGAATTTGCTCAACATTGGAGTGGATCTTGAAGAGGAGGACAAAAATTTATTGCTGCTTTGTTCGCTACTCGGAAGCTTTGATCCATTGGTAACAACGTTGCTGTATCATAAGAAGATGCTGGTGTACGAGAAGATCGTATTAGTGCTAAGGTCCAATGAGCAACGAGAATGGATGATGAAGAGAAAGGTCTTTCAGGAGGGTCTCGTGATTTTAGAGAGGTCAGATAAAGAAAGAAGAAGGATCAGCGAAGGAGTAGCAAGGGGTCCAAGAGATGCTTCAAGTATGGTGAAGCAAGGCACTTTAAGCGAGAATGTCCGCTTTGAAAGAAGTGTAAGAGAGGAGAAAACTTGAATTTCATCAGTTCAGTCATTGCAAGTGAAGAGTCAGATGAGCTCTTGATGGTGTCGGAGGAGTTGCAGTATATCTGAGATGGTTTTAGATAGGTCTGCGGAGTATGGAGGATTCAAAAGGATAGTGATGGTGTCCGAGGCGCAGTGATAGGCTTAGCAGTGCAGCATTGAGTAGTTTTTCTCAAGAAACTTGGTTACAAAGTCGGCTTCTATGATATCAGAAGGATTTTAGTTTCAGATAGAGCACCGAGCAGAGGTAGCTTCATAAATGGAGAGAGATATGACATAAGTTCAAAGCAGAGAAGTGCAGGAGGACCAATATCCTAGCATCAATGCTGGAGATTCATAGTTCTAGATGGAGCAGCACGTGCAGAAGGATGGCGAAGTTCTGAGAAGACCATATCAGGATATGCAACAGGCACCGACATAGAATTACTGCAAATTCTTCAGAAAAGTTTCGGACAGTTGATGTGGCTGTCAAGCAGAAGAATGCTTATAAATTCAAGGATGGTGCATAGAAGCAAGCTAAGATATTCAGTGGTGGAGGCGGTATCTTAAAGGCCTCAAAGAAAGCTCAGCAACTAAAGAAGAATGGCGGTGGCAACGTGTGCACAAATAGCTGTCAGGATGTGCATCGATAGTGGGTTCATGTACAAAAATATTACCAAGTGTGTCAAGACTTGGGCGCACCAAGATGGAGATTATAAGATTTGATGTAGTGCTCCCAAGCCTTGGAAGGACACAAGAGGAGTCAGGGTATTGGCTTCGAGAGACTAGGATGGGTGTGTCTTAGAGCTAGGATAGGAGTTGTCCAAGGTAAAGGCAGCATGTAGCCCTGCACAGACTCGAGGTTCAGGTGTGAGCACCTTGAGGGGGGCTTGGTAGGTGCTCTGAAGATCTAAAATATAAGAAGACCAAAGGACTAAAGCCAAGAAGAAGAATCAGCTAAGATAAGAGACTAACACATAGGCGAGCTAGCTCAGATATACAGTCGAGCTGACTATCTCAGGCAAATAGAAGATAGGATTCGAACGAGATGCAGCTGAGCTAGCTCAGCTTCTGAAAGAATCGGCTCGATGGTGGCGAACAGAGCTGTTCAGATTTTCTATTTGATCTTGGATTAGGATTAATCCAAGGGATCTTAAGGTCTGGACCAATAAGGTCTTAAGAAGGCTAACTCATGTATGGGTCAGATTCAGATCTAGAAAATGAGAGCATATGAGACATATGTGAAGGAAAAAATCCTATTTCTCGGGTCAGGTTCATTCAGATCTGATTGGATCAAGAGAAATATTTTTAAAATTTTTTTTCTTAGATCTAAATTAGATCTAAGACTCTTCAGATCTGATCTTATTAATCTGATAAAATAAAATAAATTAAATTAAATCTAATTTAATTGTACCTATATTTTGGGTAATCTAATTATCCTGTGATGATCTCGATGTTTCCTTGAGGTTTTAGATGTAGCCACGCAAGTGTCTGGCCTCTACCGATATCCACTCAGATAGGATCTAGAGATCTTCTTCTTCTCAATCTATGCTTCAAAAATCAGATCTGGATCTGATCTTGAAGGTCTTCAAAATGGCTTTTGAAGATCAGCCATTGTCTCTTGCAGCAGTGCTGCCTTCTTTCTTTTCTGTCGCCTTTCTCTTGCCTGGATCGCACCAAACTCGAGCCCAAGGACTCTTGGATGTGGATAGGAGAGAGAGGACCTAAAGGTGGCATGAAGATGGAGGGAGAGAAGCTTTATGGCATGGGCAAAGGGTAGAAGCTCTCTATTCTAGGTGTAGACAGGATTTATATAGATCCTGCTGCGCCATGCAGTGCCACATCATCCCGACCAATCATGGCTCTTTATGCAATCAGATCTAAATCTGATTGATGGAATAACATCATCTAATCTAATCAGATTAGAGTCCCTCATAAACCTCCTTAGGTGGCACTAAGACTGGTCAAACAGGACTCCTTGGTGCCACCTAAGTTGAAATCATGAAGCAACCTGGAGTCCCATCTGTATGGGACTCCAGGTGTGATTCTCATGGGGCGCACGCCTCCCTAGGCATGCACCTCCTTTCTTTCTACTTTTTAGTAGGAGGACAAAGTTCCATGTTCTCTCCTATGGGTGCATGACACATGGACAGATGTCTAAGTGTCAAAGGTCAATATTTGACCAAAGTCCAAAGATAAGATTTAGCAGATGACGAAAAATGGCAGGTGTTATCTCAAATTTATCTCATAAATTAAGACAACCCCTTTTTGACTTGGACAAGCTCCAGTCAGACCAAATAAAGGTTTCTGAGTGAGTCCAAACATATTTGGCTTAGTGGAGACAAGCTTTAATGATTATTCAAGGAGAATGTTAGGCTCAATCGTGTGCTAGCACGATTTTCTTTGAACCTAATTGAATCTTATTCAAATCAATTGAACTGGGTTAGTCCAATTGATGATATCCAGATCCAAACTCTTATTTGTATGATCCAGTTAGGTTCAGTTCCATATGGTAATAGGATACATCACGATCTCTATCATCGACATCATTAAAATACCTTCCGATGGATCAAAATTTTTCTGATTCAGACAACTAGTATGATCGATCATCCAAATCATTCTAATTGCTTTCAAAATCCACCAGTGACACCTAGCAGCATATGGTGGTAACCCATCAGAACTAAAAATAAATCTCTCGGTGTAGTTATCTATGTGATTAAGTTTCTCTATCTTGAGCCCCGATCGGATTAGGGTTAAGGTGATCTCGTCAAAACCTAATATCCATCATATGAATTAATCATTCGATTCAAGTCCAATGTGAAAACTCTAATAGAAACTCTTTCTATTATTTCACTCTACCATGGCCATGGGCTTATGGACTTGATTCTCATGATCATCATAGGGCTGCTCCTCTTCTACCGAGGTAGATAGATTCCATCTTGGTGCAATCCAATTCCTACAATGAACATGCTATAGCCAACATACACCTCAGGATTTTGAATGGCTAGGAGACCGAGTCATGGTGTAGTCAAACTATAACACCCTCAAGGTGAACTATCGATGCACCTCAGGTCAAAGAACCAGACACACCACTGCAGCTTCGAGTCAGTCATTGACGAGAAGGTAGACTTCCTAATGACTGCTCGAGGTGGTCACGCTCAGTGCCCTCGTTCTCTAACGAGTATCTATACTCTCACTCCGGTGTCTCTACACCGTAGACTCAAGACTCATCTACCTAAAGAAGCGATCGTACACCAACCTTCCGGATCAATCACCATCCTCATGATGATCCTATGGTCGGGAGCATTTTATGAGTTAATAATGAAAATTCATGTCTTAAATTTTCAACTCTTGAAAATATGAATTATCATTACCATTAACTCAAGGGATGTATCACAGACACTTTCAAATACATATGTGATAGAAAATAACCTATTTTATTATTTATAGTCAAAATTATAATTTTGCCCTTAGAAGTGTATTACAAGTGTCAGCCAATTCTGGCTTCTAGGGCACACATATCTAACAAACTCCCACTTGACCTAAAGCCAATTGGCTACAAATCTAAGTTTCCATCTTCTCAAGGTGGGCTTCGATCTTCTGCTGGCCCAACAGCTTTGTAAGTGGGTCTGCCGCATTGTCTGCGGAGTCGACTCTCTTGACCTCGACGTAACCCTTCTCGAGGTAATCGCGGATGAGGTGGTATCGCCGCTCGATGTGCTTGGATTTTTGGTGAGACCTCGGCTCCTTAGCAAGGGCTATGGTGCCATTGTTGTCATCGCAGTACAGAGGAATGGCATCTGATGGCATCACTCCGATCTCTGCAGCAAACTTCTTGTACCAGAATGCCTCCTTTGCAGCTTTCTGATGCAGCGATGTATTCTGCTTCCATGGTGGAATCTGCTATCACTGTCTGCTTGAAACTCTTCCAACTGACAGCACCACCATTACACACAAACAGACTCCCAGATGTCGACTTTCGATCATCTATATCGGACATAAAATCCGAGTCTGTATATCCCTTGGACTTGGAGTTCTCCATTACCAAAGACCAACAACATATCCTTAGTTCTTCTCAAGTACTTAAGGATACATTTCACAGAAGTCCAGTGTTCTTCATCCTGGATTTGACTGATATCTGCTTGTGACACTCACAGCATGGGCTATATCAGGTCGTGTACATAACATGGCATACATGAGGCTTCCCTATTGCTGAAGCATAAGGGATCTTGCTCATGCGTTCTATTTCCTCAGGTGTGCTAGGGCACATCTTCTTGGAAAGATGAATGCCATGTCTGAAGGGCATACCAATCCCTCTTAGAGTTTTCCATGCTAAACCTCTTTAGCACTTTCCTCTATGTACATCTTTCTGTGAAAGTCCTAGCATCCTATTCGGTCTATCTCTATAGACCTTAATTCCTAGAATAAAGGATGCTTCTCCTAGGTCTTTCATGGAGAATTCTTTAGATAACCATATTTTAACTATGGTCAACATGGGAATATCATTCCCAATAAGGAGGATATCATCCACGTACAATACGAGGAAGACAACAGCGCTCCCACTGATCCTTTTTGAAAAATACACATGGTTCCTCCTTCATTTTTGATGAAACCAAATAATTTTGATCACATCATTAAAATGAGTATTCCAGCTCCGAGATGCTTGCTTAAGTCCATATATGGACCTTTGCAGCTTGCATACTTTGTGATCAGCATCACTGGATGTGAAACCTAGCGGTTGTTTCCATATAGATATCTTCCTCAAGATATCCATTTAAGAATGTCCGTTTTCATGTCCATTTGCCATATTTCATAATCGAAATAGGCTACAATAGCAAGCAATGTGCGGATGGATTTTAGCATAGCTACTGACGAAAAAGGTATCCTGATAGTCAATGCCTTCACGCTGACTATAACCTTTTGCCACTAATCTAGCTTTGAATGTCTCCACATTCCATCTGCACCAATCTTTCTCTTGTAGATCCATTTACACCCAATAGGTACTATACCTTCTGGTGGATCTACCAAGGTCCAGACTTGGTTTGAGTGCATCGAGTCAATTTCTGACTTCATTGCCTCTAACCATTTCTCAGAGTCGATATCTGATATCACCTCATCATAGGTTTTGGGATCATCACTATGAATCCCATTACCTACGAGGAACATTTTCTCTACTTCCTCTAAAATAGTACCTAAGTACCTCTCAGAGGGATGAAAAACTCTTTTCGATCTACGAGGTGGAGGAGGTAGTGATTGGATTGGCTTAACCTGATTTGGTTCCATTTGGTCCTTAGCTCGTTGCTCTTGTGAGACTTTCTCATCGAAGCTTGATCTGCTTTCCAATGCCGCTATCTTGAATAAACTATTTTTCAAGAAAGATGGCATGTCGACTCACAATCACATTGTGGTCTTCTGGAATGTAGAAATAATATCCTAATGACTCTTTAGGATATCCTATAAATCGAGCTCTAAAGGACCTATAGTCTAACTTGTCCGCTTGTTGTCTTTTGACATGAGCCGGACAATCCCAAATTCTGAGATGACTCAGACTTGGTTTCTTACCATGCCATATCTCATACGGTGTGGTAGGAATGATTTTAGAGAAAACCCTATTCAGTAAATATATAGCAGTTAACAAACTATGTCCCTAAAGAAAATCAGGAAGGTCTATGAAGCTCATCATGGATCGGAACCATATCTAATAGGGTCCGATTCCTCCATTCTAAAATTCCCGTTGAGTTGAGGTGTTCCTAAATGGAGTCCATTGAGAGACTATGCCATTTTTCTTGAGATAGTCTAAGAATTTTCGACTAAGGTATTCACCTCCTCGATCTGATCGAAGAACCTTAATGGGTTTTCTAGTTTGCTTTTCTACTTCATGTCTGAATTTTTGAACTTTTCAAAAGCTTCAGACTTGTGTCTCATAAGATACACATACCCATACCTAGATAAATCATCGATAAAGATTATGAAGTAGACAAAGTTGCCTCTAGTCGGCACATCAAATGGGCCGCACACATCAGTATGTACTAGGGCAAGTAGATCCGTGGCCCTTTCCCTATGTCCTACAAAAGGAAGCTTAGTCATTTTGCCATGAAGACAAGATTCACAAATTGGATATGACTCAAAAGTCAACGAACTCAATAGCCCAATTTTCTTCAATTTGTTAATCCTATCTTCTGCTATATGACCTAGCCTTAGGTGCCATAGATACCTATCATTTGGACTATCCCTAGGTCATTTTGATCTTATGGCATTCACATTTTGCTCGATATTAAAGATAGATACATCAATATGTAACTGGTAAAGACCATTAATAAGGAAACCACTTTGCAATTTTATTTCTTTCATAAAGAATGTTACAATGGTCCTTAAAAAAACTAATTACATAGCCTTCTTAGTGCTAAGCATGAAATAGAAATCAAATTCCTTTGCTTGCTGCAGGCACATATAATAACAGTCCTTTAAGTACTAAGTCTAAACCAGATGGTAGTCGAAGAGGGTAGATTTTCCATGGCCACAGTAATAACTCTTGCTCCATTTTTTATGCGTAGGATCATCTCACCATCCCTCAGCCTCCTGCTATCCTCAAGATCCTGCATAGAAGTGCACAAATGAGCACTAGAACCAGAGTCAAGCACCCAACTGGATGCAGAAGAAATCATAAGGTTAGACTCAATAACGAGCATACCTCCAGAAGGATCTGCCTCCTTCTTTTATTCTTCAGGATGGCCAGGTATGTAGGGCAGTTCTCGCTTCCAGTGGCCGTCAGTGTTATAATGAAAATACTTTTCTTTGTCAGCGGCCTTCTTCTTCAGCTCTGCCTTCTTTTTCTTTCCTCCTTCCACCTTCTGCTTTTTCACAGACTTCTTCTTCTTTCCAAAAGACTTTCTCTTGGAAGAAGTCCATTCCATAGCAAGTACTGAGCCTTTAGAACCTTTCATAGAAAGCTCAGCAGTAACCAGCATATTCATAAGCTCGGCCAGAGTAATTTTGAAGTTTATGCATATGGTAGTTCATGATGAACTTGCCCATATGCATCAGTCAAGGATTGCATAGAATTATATCATTCTGTAGATCCTGATCTAACTTCACTCCGAGCTTCTCAAGCTCTTTCCAAGTCCTTGATCATCATCAGACAATGATCTTGGACTGACTTTGCCCATCATGCATTTTAGCCTTAAAAGTCGTTTAGTGATCTGATATTTGGCTGCGCGACTCTGTTCACCAAACATCTCTTGCAGGTGAGCCAACATTTGGTAGGCAGTCTTGATATCTTCATGTTGGCGCTGAAGCTCATCAGACATCGAGCCCAACATATAGTATCTGGCCTTATTATCTTCATCCATCCATTTATCAAGAGATGCTCTCTGTTCAGTGGATGGACGAGCTGGTAAGGTGGGGGGATCCTGGTCCAATACATGAGTTAACTTCTCAAAATCCAAAATGATTTTGAAGTTTTGAGCCAATCCTTGTAATTGGGTCTGGTCAGTCTATGGGTGTCCAGGATACGGGCTAGTGGGTTGGATGCAGACATTTTCTTTTTCTATAGAGAGTCAAAGTTTCTAGTTAGATTTTGTAATTAAGACTTGATCAATTTATTTAGGAATTTAATTTTTAAATAAATTAGCTTCCACTATTTTCTCTGGATCCCTACACTCCCTTTGTAGAGATGCAAAAATCTCCATGATTAATGATTTCTAGTGGATGGTGCAGTCCCACCAACTGACTCATCACCTCACCTAATAGTTATTGATGATGGGTTAGCCAATGAGTGAACAACTCTTGTTCAATGATTCTCTAATCATGGTGCACCCAAACTTGGTCTCTAATTCATGAATCTCACCATGCCCAAAATATTGATCCACTCCTTAGTTAAGTCAGACCCACCATTTGCATAGATTGGATTCCTAATTGGGTCTCTCACCGTATCCAAAATATTGAGCCCAATCCATCCTCCAGCCCATAGCATCCAATGCCTAATAGACATGGTTGCATCTTTTCGGTGCAACTGAACCACTATGACCAGTCGAGAACAATCAACCCGAAAAGGGCCCACATATCTACAATGGTGGAAGACCTTAGACTTAATCTTTTCTTAGGAAGATTTGATTTAGGTCTCATTTAAACTAGACTTGACATAGTCATAACCATTATGACTAACCTAGTGGCATGGGTTAGCTCGGATTATTAGCCACCTTAGATCAGGACTGAGCCGATAAATATGGCCAGGTAAGTGAGACTGGTGGAAGGGATATGCCATTAACTCGATAAGAACACATTCGAGTCGAGTAGCTTCCAATTAAAAATCAGTCGATCGTATCTGCCAAACTTACCTTAGACACCAAATTATTGAGCCAGAACCAATCGGGTTAGCCTACAATCCAGACTCTAACCACTGAGCCTAATTAGGTCTTAACTTGATCGATCACTCATGTGACTCGATCTTGACCCAGACTTAATCCTATTAGGCTGGTCAATTTAAGCACTCTTGATCCCATCTAACCAACTCTTGATTCGGTTTGATCAACCGCTAGACCTAATTGAGCTACCCAAGCCCGAACCCAATTTTATGAATATGTCTTAGATCTGAAAAATTCTCAATTTTAGATCTAATTATATTTCATAATCTTAATTCTTTAATTAAGTTTAGGTTCATAAACAAAACATGTAAATAAAATCCTAGGGTTTTAGGATCTAGGATTTTATGCAGAAAATAAGTTTTTGGATTTCTGATTAAGGACGAACGCGCAGCATCCCTACACATCATAAGAACACTCCCATCGAATGGGAGGAGAGGGCATTTAAATCCTACTTTCATTCTTATGACCGGACGGCCAAGGAGAACGCCTTAATCAGAAATATGATAAATCTACAAAACTAGTTAGATCTACATCATATATCTCATATATAAAAATTGATCTAACTTAAAAATATATTTTGCATACATCTCATGTATCATATCATGCATATTTTTAGATCTAAATTATCTCATAAATATCTAAAAAATTAAAATTTAAATTGATCATATCAAATTAAATTTATTCAAGATAATTTTGTAGAACTATTTTACAACTAGTCTAAACATGCATCTATCATATCTCATATGAGCAAAATTAAATAAATTTATTTTCTATTTTTTAGATCTAATTATAATATTTATAATATTAAAAAATAATAAATAAATAGATCTAAAAATTATAATTAATTAAATTAAATTATGATCATCCTAGACTACATATAGAACAATTCTATTCCTAGTCTAGTCATGCATCTCATACATCTTAGATCTAGATTATTTAATTTTTTTAATTTTTAATTTTAGATTTAATCATATCTAATGTGACATCTAACTTATTATCAGATCAAAAATATATTAAAATTAGATTTAATTAATTATGAAAACCTGGCTCTGATATCAGTTGATGAAAAAAATCCTATTTTTTGAGTTAGGTTCATTCAGATCTGATTGGATCAAGAGAAATATTTCAAAAAAAAAAATTTTTAGATCCAAATTAGATTTGAAACTCTTCAGATCTAATCTTATTGATTTGATAAAATAAAATAAATTAAATTAAATCTAATTTAATTATACATATATTTTGGATAATTCAATTACCTTGTGATGATCCCGATGTTTGCCTGAGGTTCTGGATGTAGCCTTATAAGTGCCAAGCCTTTATCGGTATCCACTCAGATAGGATTTGAAGATTTTCTCCTTCTCAATCTATGCTCCAAAAATCAAATCTGGATCTAATTTTGAAGGTCTTTAAAATGGCTTTTGAAGATCAGTCGTTGTCTCTTGCAGTAATGCTGCCTTCTTTTTCTGTCATCTTTCTCTTGCCTGAATTGCATCAAACTCGAGCCCAAGGACTCTTAGACGTGGATAGGAGAGAGAGGACCTAAAGGTGGTGTGAAGATGGAGGGAGAGAAGCTTTGTGGCATGGGCAAAGGGTAGAAGCTCTCTATTCTAAGTGCAGATAGGGTTTATATAGATCCTGCTGTGCCATGTAGTGCCACATCATCTCGGCCAATCATGGCTCTTTATACAATCAGATCTAAATCTGATTGGTGGAATGATATCATTTGATTCAATCAGATTAGAGTCCCTTATAAACCTCCTTAGGTGGTGCCAAGACTAGTCAAATAGGACTCCTTGGCGCCACCTAAGTTAAAATCATGAAGCAACCTGGAGTCCCATTTGTATGGGACTCCAAGCATGATCCTCATAGGGCACACACCTCCCTAGGCGTGCACCCCCTTCCTTTCTACTTTTTAGCAAGGGTACAAAGCTCCATGTTCTCTCTTATGGGTGCATGACACATGGGCAGATGTCTAAGTGTCAAAGGTCAACATTTGACCAAAGTCCAAAGACAAGATTTAGCAGGTGACGAAAAATGGTAGGTGTTGTCTTAAATTTATCTCATAAATTAAGATAATCCCTTTTTGACTTGGACAAGCTCTAGTTAGATCAAATAAACATTCCTAAATGAGTCCAAATATATTTGGCTTAGTGGAGACAAGCTTTAATGATTGTTGAAGGAGAACATTAGGCTCAATCGTGTGCTAGCATGCTTTTTTTTGAATCTAATTAAATCTTATTCAAATCAATTGAACTAGATTAGTCCAATTGATGATATCTAGATCCAAACTCTTGTTTGTGTGATCCAGTTAGATTCAGTTTCGTATGATAATGGGATATGTCACGATCTCTATCATCGACATTATCCGAACACCTTCCGATGGATCAGAACTTTTTTGATTCAGACAACTAGTATGATCGATCATCCAAATTATTCTAATTACTCTTAAAATCCATTAGTGACACCTAGCAGCATATGGTGGCAATCCATCAGAATTGAAAATGAACCTCTTGGTGCAGTTATCTATGTGATTAAGTTTCTCTATCTTGATCTCCAACCGAATTAGGGTTAAGATGATCTCATCAAATTCTAATATCCATCATATGAATTAATCATTCAATTCAAGTCTAATGTAAAAACTCTAATAGAAACTCTTTCTATTATTTCACTCTACCATGGCTATGGGCTTATGGACTCGATTCTCATGATCATCATAGGACTGCTCCTCTTCTACCAAGATAGATAGATCTCCTATTGGTGCAATCCAATTCCTACAATAAACATGCTATAGCCAACATACACCTCAGAATTTTGAATGGTTAGGAGATCGAGTCATGGTGTAGTCAAACTATAACACCCTCAAGGTAAACTACCGATGTACTTCAGGTCAAAGAACTAGACACACCACTGCAGCTTCGAGCTAGTCATTGACGAGAAGGTAGACTTTCTCATGACTGCTCGAGATGGTCACGCTCAGTGCCCTTATTCTCTAACGAGTACCTGTACTCTCGCTTCGATGTCTTTATACCATAGACTCAAGACTCATCTACCCTAAAGAAGTGATTGTACATCAATCTTTCGGATCAATCAATATTCTTATGATGATCCTATGATTGAGAGCATTTTATGAGTTAATAATGAAAATTCATGTCTTAAATTTTCAACTCTTGAAAATATGAACCATCATCACCATTAACTCAAGGGATGTATCACAGACACTTTCAAATACACACTACGATAGAAAGTAATCTATTTTATTATTTAAAATCAAAATTATATTTTGCCCTTAGATGTGTATTACAAGTGTTAGCCAATTCTGACTTCTAGGGCGCACATATCTAACAATATGTACATGGGCTCGGTGAGTGCTTTCATGTATTGGATTAGCCTAGAGAAGTTTTTCAACTAGGATTTCGATTTATTAGGATTCATGTAGTATAGCAAAAATTCTAGGATATATAAATTCAGATATTGTAATCTTTATAATAGACGAAAGAGTGGAATACAATTGAGCTTTTCTTTCTAAAGATTCTCTTTTTTTCTCTTTCTGGTTCCAACTTTAAATCCTAGGTGCCAGCCATCTACTTGGTTCTTCTTCTCTCTAACAGTTGATATCAAAGAGGTACCAGGATCCAACACATTATTTCTATCATAATCTATCATAATCTCTAGAGATTTTAAATCTAAGTTCTTATACCATTTCTTCTTTCATGCCTCAAACCAAGAGTGTAACAGACAGCACACGCTTGCAAGAAGACCATATAAAAATGCAAAGCTATCTAAACTACAAATCTAATCATTTCATAATAATCAATAACAAAATAATCTCAATCCTAAGAATTAATGTACTCCCATAAATTATTTTATCAACAAATAACCCGAGATCATCAAACCATAAAATTCTCATGAGATATTGCTAATATTCAATCCGATAAAAATCTACAAATCTAAGCTAAACTAATAAGAAGATCAATTAACACAAGTGATTAAGATAGCTAAGATCTACTAAATGCTCCAAGCAATCTAGCACGCTCTTCTTAAGTCCTCAATAATTCATAGTTTAGGATCTAAATGTATTAAAAAAAAAAAGAATAATGAGCTAACCCAATAAGCGACATAATGCTTCAAAGTGAGCTAGAGCATATCAACAAAAAATAAATCATACATAATTTGTAATATATTGTTGACTAGGCAAAATTTTATTTTTATCAAATTTCAAAGAACACTATTCTTTTTCTTTTTCAAAAGCATAATTTATACAAACTAATACTAAATCCAACATTTGGCTATGGGCATGTAATCTAGTGGCATTGGATAATACATTATCGATAAAAAATAATAGATAATGAGGGATCAAACAGCCACTATTTTAATCACTAGTAGTATGGTGCTAAAACTAGTTTCTTAAATTATAAATCAATAGGACCAATGTATAATCTTCATCAGCAAGGTTAGATTAGATCATTATTAATCATACTAAACTAATTGGAAAAGTATTTTCGCAAATCACCTAGCTAATTTTTTGGATTCATTTTCAAACATGTCACATATTCATATTAACTTATTTTCAGTAATATATAAAATACATATTTTATTCCTATAACATTTTCAAAGATGAAAAGTAACATACTTGACCATTTAATCTAATAGAATTAGAATCATAAAAACTATTTTATCAAGCAATATAAACTAAAATTTTCAAAATATCCTAGAAAATATACTATGAAGCATTAGGTCACTTACCTCTTCTCACTTCAAAATCTAACTTTTGTTACAAGGGTTAGCTTCATTTATTCAATATTATTAAAATCTAATAAATTTTATTACCAGTATCTTTGAGGTCCAATAAATAAGAAATCCTAAAGAACCCAAATAGGTTAATATTTGGGGATTACTTGGGGTATGGCTTGATGCTCAAACTAGAGGATAGGATTGACCAAGTGGAGTGCCTGTTGGCCCTGGTCAAAGTAATCAAGATAACTAAACTAGATAAAGAGATCATGCTGAGATACTAGCTTAATGGAGACCTAATCTTATTATGCTCTATAAAGTTTAGAAAAAAGACTGATACATTGCTCGATTATCCAAGTAATTCAAAAACCAATTATTGACTAAGGGTAGGAAGATGAGCTCTTTGCTAGAGTCTCTAGACCAAGTAGAGAGAGAAATAGTTTAGATAGAGAAAAGGGGTTTTAGGTGCTGGAGGCTAGGTTGGGTGACCACCATGGATGTCGAAATTAAATAGATGGCCAGCGATGGAGGACTAAACAAAGATGGCCAAAATAAGGATCAAAATAGGGCATGCATAGAGCAAAGCAAGGATATTTGACTCAAGTGTTATAGTCTATGAGTCGACACACTTAGGCAAGGAAGAGAATTAAATTTTTTAGCCTAGAGCTCGAGTATCTTCTCAAGTCAACTCCTAACAAACTCCGAGTCAACCCTCAATAGCTAAGTTCACTCTCTTAGGAAAGCCAGAAAGTCAGTTTTTTCATATAGGAACTTGAGTCTACCTCAACTTATTTTAAGTTGACTCTAAGTTAGCTTGAGTCGACTCCTATTTGATCTAAGTTGACATGACTATGGCTGATAGCTCCAATAGCTAGTTTCATAAAAAATCTAAAATTATGCAGAATGATTTTAATAGCTAGTTTTTTGTCTCTAATAGCTGAAAATTAATTTTTGGATATTTTAAGATGGTTTAAAAGCTACCAAATTTATGGAAGAACATAGAAAAATAACAAACAAAAAGAAAATCCAAAGAATATTAAGAATGCATTCGAAAGAGAGAGCTATAAATTTTCAACCTCTAAATTCTTGAAGCTTTTAGTAGTTTTCAGAAGAAGAGAGCATTTACTTCAAAGCTTCCTCAACAAATTTCTCGTAAACTTCTATGACTTTTAGTTTTGCTCTTTCGGAGCTTTTTGAATTGTGATTTAAAATTATATCTCTTTTCAGCTATATTTGAGTTTCAATTGAGATTGAAACTTTGGAAAAGATCTATCCAAGCCTTAAGTTGGAGTGTTCTTGTGGATAAGCCTTGGAGTGTCCTGGAGGGGTGGTTTTGATTGATTTCCATTGACAAAATTAGCTGGATTTTATTGTGAGCCCGAGTAAAATAATAGTGTTGTAATCTTGATGAGATTATAGTGTAATTCTCAAGAGAGAAATTGGAGAGTGGACTAGGTGCCGAGTTTGCTGGCATCAAACCACTATAAAAACTTTTTGTTTATGTGTGTTCTTACTATTTTCCATCTTGCTCTCATTTACTTCTATATATTTATAGTTTTGATTTATTGCTCCGGCCCACTGCACATTCACTTTGCATGCTTTAAATTGAGCCAATACTTACTTTGATTTTTGAAAAAATCCAATTCACCTCACTCTTGGGTTATCTATTTAGGAAATGATTACCATTACTATAACAAAAGCTATTTTTATACTGACATCTTGAACAAATATCATTTAAAAAAGTCACAGTGATACAAAGCCAACGGTTCTAATATCTATCAGTAAAATTTTATTTTTATGATATTTAGTGCGATGTTTATATTAAACATCGACAAAAACTTACATATTATGATATTTTGTTCCTACTTAGTGACATTTATTTCAAATGTTTCTATAGTTGTATCTTTTGTAACTTTAATTACGACGTGTCTAATAAACATTACTTCTTTTTTTTTTTTGAAATACTTTATGATGCTTATATTAAACATCGAAAATGAACTTGCTAATTATTATGATATTTTGTTTACACTGCATGACATTTATTTCAAATGTCATTACAATTGTTAGAACCACTGCCATAAAAGCTAATGATGCTCACTTAAGTGACATTTATCTGACGTTTGTTAAAAATATTGATATAAAGATATTACGATGTTTGTATGGTATCTTGCATCATTTGTTAAACATTGTCATAAATCTTTTTTGCTGTAGTGCGTATTGAACTAATTATAATAGTATGTTCACAAATCACCATTCAAATTTTCATATTCATTTTCAAACACATCACATGTTTAGAATAACTCATTTTCAGTAATATATATAGTATATATTTTATTCCTATATCATTTTCAAAGATGAAATATATTATGATCATTTAATAAAAAAGAATCAGAAATCATAAAAAAGTATTTTGTCAAGCAAAATAAACTAAATTTTTAAAATCTCTTAGAAAATACATTGTAAAGAGTTAGGTCACTTACCTCTTCTCACTTTAAAATTTGACTTTAATTAGATGGATTCGCTTCACCTATTTAGTGTCATTACAATCTAATAAAATTTATTGTGAAGTCCAACAAATAAGAAATCCTTAAGAACCCAAATAGCTTAAAATTGGGGTATTTCTAGGGTTATGGCTTTATGCTTAAGGATGGAGGAAGGACCAGAATATCCAAGTGAAAGTGCCTAATGGCCTTTGTCGGGCTAATCAAGATAACTAAATCAGATTAAGAGGACATGCTAAGATACTTGCTTAATCAAGACCAAATTTTATGGTGCTCCATAGAGATCAAAAAGGAGACTAACATGCTATCATATTTTTAGGGCAATTTAGGAGCCATTTATTGGAGTAGACTAAGGTCACGAAGATGGGTTCTTTGCTGAAGTCCTTAGACCAGGTAGAGAGAAAAAGAGTCTAGAGAGAAAAAAAAAGGGTTTTAAATGCTAGATGATATTGTTGGATGCTAAAGTGGGCGATTATCATAGATGCTAAAATCTGGCGGATGGCTAGAGGGGGAAGACTAAACAAAGAAGGCCAAAACAAGAAAAAAACATGGCATGCATAACGCATAGCAGGGGTATTTGACCAAAAATTAGAGGGAGAATTGTCCTTATAAGGTGGGTGCAAGTGGTGATTGGAGGATCGAAGATAGGTGGCAGTCATGCCAATTCTAGTCTAGGTCTCCTACTAATGTCAACTAGGATTCTACTAGTAGTTTGGGACCCTCTTGCTGGGTCCACTGAATCACTTAGTAATAGAAAGAAGAGAGAGAATGGGAGGGAAAGGAAAAAAAATAAGAAAAAGGGTAAAGAGAATGGTAGAGAGCTTCTTCGAGTCATGAACTATAGTGAAGAAGGATCGACACCGATTGTAATAAACACTTGCCAGGAGGTCTAGCCTCTAGCGAAGACCATGATAGTTGCAAAGTCTGCAGCCGTTAACGGTAGGATGAAAAAAAAAGAAGAAGATCATTGGCCTTAAATAGAGGATTAGAGCAACTTGGCATTTTCACCATTCAATCGGCTGGTCTCCTAGAGCTCCCATCAAGAGGCTTGGCCTTGATTCATGATGGAAATAAAATATGTGGAAGGAAGGAACTAAATAGGAGAGCCCTATTCAAGAACAATCTAGGAACTCACTAGTCCTAATCAAGGCAATGGTGATAGACTATGAATCAGAAAAAAAGAGGAGAAGAGAATTTAGGGATCCTTACCTTGACTTCGACAAGGTTTTGGTGGTGGTTCGGCAAGAGTTCCCAACAGAACCTAGAAAGATCTCAATAGAATTCAAGGATGTCATGGTGATAATCAATGGTTTTCTTGATGAAGGTCATCTTAAAGGGGAGAGGGCCCTTCTGTTAATGAGTTGTAAGGTATTTTTTCTTAGCTCCAATGATCTGAGGAAGAAGTTAGATGGATTTTGATCTTATTCTCCGCCTTGATGAATGTAACCCAGCATATCTGGGCTTCAATTTTTTGGAGCCAACCCAGCTAGGCTGGGATTTACATTCTCCATTCTTAAAATAATTTCATCCTTTAAATTAACTTAACTAAAACTTTCAAACTTTGAAGGTGCTCAACTCTCATCTTATTGTTGATCTCTCATATAGTCTTTCTCATAGTCATATTTCTTTTAATACCTGACATAAAGAATAATTAAGATGTCATCTCAAAACTTAATCCACTATATACATAATACATTCTGTTGATGCGAAATTTAATCATCGTCGGAGAAGCACTGGAGTTGGAGAAGATGAGATCACCATCGATGACCTGCAAAACAAGTCTCGAGCAGAGCCTGGGGGGTGACTTCGGCAAGACCCTCGATAATCAAGTCAGCTCTTTCGGCCAATAGAAATAGAGTACTCAGTAGAGAAAGTTGCAGAGAATTGGAAAAAAAAAGAGAGCTTAAAGAAAATATATCTGGAGGATCCTTTTATAGATGGAACCTATAATAAACTGATTGCGACAGTCATAACTGTCTGGTAGTAAGCTACTCGAGATTACGTGGAGTTTATTATGGTGGGTAGTGTCTGTTATCGTGACGTGCCAGTCCGTTGAGATTTAATAGTCGAAGTTTAGAGGAGTAGGCATCAGTTGATGATGAATTTTTGAGTTATATCAATACTGAAGGAGTTCGGACTCCTCTAAGACAGTCTGTGTGTGAATTGGTTCACGCTGTGTATGGAGCTAGATTCATAGGAAGACCTTTCTGGACGACTGTCGGAAGTTCGATCGAGAGGGATTCGGAAGCCCTACGATTGGAGGAGTTTTTGAAGGAAGTTCGCTGGAGATGTCTAAACGTGGATCCGCTGGGAGGGGATCCGAAAGTAGATCTGTTGGAGGAATCCGCATATAGATCCGCTGGAGAAGAGATCTGAAGGAAAATTTGTCCGATAGAAGAATCCAGCTGAAGGCGAAGTCTGAAAGAAATCTGGCTACTGATTTCATATTAAAATACCAAAATTTTCTACCCTTAACGTCTATTGTAGTTGATTGATTCATCATAATCAGCTCTAATTAATCTAGATAGAAGCAAAATGATTCATGAATATAAATCACCCATCACATCTTTTCCTTTTCAAGAAATGCTTATTTTTTCATGGCTCAAGCCTACTGTACATTATCTTCTAAACCACAACCAATGACTCTAACTGATTTCTAATGACACAACTCACTGTATTTTTATTGTGCGACTCACAAGGCGAGTCCATGCACGTGCAGATTTGGCTAATAAAGACAATTTACCAAAAACCAATAAATTAAGAAGCATCTTGAGATGACAGAGCTGATGACTTGACCTGCTCTGATTTTCTTAAAAAAACTTCATTTTCTTTTTATTCTTTTTTTGCATTGATAATAGAGGGGACATGGTTTGGTGGGAGACGAGGCATTTTTTTTTCCTCTGGAAAACCGAAAAGGAGACTTGGACAGCTTGCTAACCCTACTAAAAATTATATCATAGTCCAAATAACCTAACAGAGACGGCATTCCGTCATAGGTCCAATAGGAATGGTTTGCCAGCCGCGAAAATACCAAAGCTTACAGCATGGGGTTTTGCCGAGTTCCATCCATGTGGTCACAAAGTGGAGGCAATAATAAAGTCGATGTGGTCACAAAGTGGAAGCAATAATAAAGTCGAGACCGGGTTTGTTTCAAATAGGGAATGGACCCTTATTTACTTGATTTGAGAATAGGCCCTCAATTACCGTGTAAGGTGCCGCATAGATCTGTTAAAATTTTCTGCTACAGATCCGGATACATCACTTCTCAAGCTTATCCATGTGAAAGTCCGTCAGATATAATTGCAAATTTAGACCTTTAAATTGTTGCTCCAAAAAAACATGCACTTTGGTTAAGAATAAAAGTAAGCCTTGACTCAGGCTGTAGATGGTCCCCCATGTTGATCTCTTTTTTATCCCAAGTCATTAAACTAACCTGTTTCTTGTCATATAGCAATGACCTGTAACTTATAATGACAAATTGCTGTTTTGTTTATATTTTTGAGAAAATTGGCTTGTGAACAGTTTGGGCTATCGAAAAGAGTCAGCTCTCCAGCAAAACCCCTTGGAACTCATAAACATCGAAAATGTTGGACTATAGATATCTCTCTTGCAGTTGCGCGCCATGAAACATTTGATAGCCACTAAGTTTGGTGCTATTCAAAACTATTAGAAGCTATAGAGTTAATTTGAGTACCTCAGAGTCCAATTGTGACCATTAGTCCTGGCTCTTAAAAGGTGACATGGAATCGATGAAACACAAAATATTACGGAGAAGGTCCCTTGCGAGCTATGCTCCACCTAGAACCTCACACGATTCAATTACAGACAATACTTGCTGTCATCTTTGTGTACAATCCTTAGTGTTTACTTACTAGAGGACCATCAATGTATTTTTTTTAAAATTACATCAGCTGAAAACTGCACGGATGACCAGAAACTTCCTTGCAGCCGGCCATGAAGGTTATGAGTTGCGACTCACAGAAGTCTATGGTTTACTTGACCCATGAAGGTAAGGGCTAGCCAACTGGACTTGAGAACTGACTATTTATTATACTGCATCTATAGTATGTACTTTGGATCAGTGAACACCAAAAATGAGCTTCTGGTACAGGTCCAGGAGAATCAAATAACATATTAATTAAGGTTGAATTGGCTTGAGAATAGATCATTTATTACTACATTATTTAGTAGTGTTACTACAAAAATTTCTAGAATCGACGGTATTAATTTAGCCATATTTCTAAAAAAATACTGGGAAAATAAATTTTGCCTGTGTTTCTGATAAAATACTGGATATTTATTGACGGGTCAATAAATGAGAGATACCATATTTAGCAGGTATAAAATGAAAATGTCAGATATAAATATATGTTAATGCCTGTAATCTAAAAAGTGCTATTTAGATAGAATCCTTATGACACGTAAAATTTGATTTCATTTAACAACAGGCCTGGCCTATTCCCTCACACGTGACATAGGATCCCTTTGAAAGTTCCGCATATCCTCCACCATACAATCACAACTATTTGTTATGCTAGTTCCAAAAGGTTAAAGTTAATGATGTAACAGAAATTTCATCCTAAGAACACATGTCATAACACATCAAAAGTTAATGATCTTTCTTCTAATTGGGAACAAGTAATTGTAAAACAAAACCAGTTGTCTAAATTTAGGGATAGTGGGCTGTTTTGAAAAATTAGTCACACAATCTTTATAATAATTAAATGGTATACATCAGAATGTTGCTGTTAATTTCTGAGCAAAATAATGCATGATAGTCACTAGAAAAGGTCAACAGAGGAAAAAAAGAGATCGGCTCAAATAAAGAATAGCAATACCTCCTTAGCGACCACAGGAAGGTGATTCTACCAAAAAAGTAATCACAGGAAGGTACGTAAGCGGGCTACGCTCTAAAAGGGTTCCAAAAACCATCACATATTTCCCGATAACATCCACACAAGAATTCAAGCATCTGCCCAAGAGTCAAGATATTCATAAACCTTATAGACCCATCTACCTTTCTACAAATAGTAAAAAAAAACTTTTCACAAATGGTGAGAAATAATAGATAATTATCAATTATGAAAGATACGGATTCTATCAAAAATCCATAAGACGGAATATGTCTAGGAATTATTTAAAAACAAATATTTCCCTTGCAAGCTTCATCCACCCAATCTCGAGACCATCACCCCTAGATATATGGCTAATTCTTTGCCTTCTCCTTTGAGACAAAGTTCATGTCCGAGAAGTCAATTTCATACTATAAATGAAATCTAGCGGCCCTTGGCTTCTCTCCAGCATTTATGTGAGCATTGAATACAGAGAATGGAGGGTGCTCTGGTTCAAGATCTCCAGGCTTCTAGCTCAGGGCCTTCCTTCTCTCATTGTAGGAGACTTCAACTATATAGTTGGACTGCATGAGAAGATGGGGGGAAGGCGGTATGCTGATAATATTGACTCCAGAGAGTTTCGGGACTTCATTGGCGACTCTGGTCTCATTGACCTTGGCTATACCGGGTCTAGATTCACTTGGTATAACAACAGGCTTAGTGAAGCCAGGGTCTGGGAGAGGATTGACTGTGCGATGGCCTCAGCCACCTGAATCGAGTGTTTTTTGGGGCACCACGTGCAGCATCTTCCAAGGATTGCTTTAGACCATTGTCCGCTTTTGATTACGACTGATGGTGTTCTCTTTCCCAAAGCTCTTTTCAGGTTTGAGAAGATCTGGACTTTTTATCCAAGAGCTTGGGACCTGATCAGGGATGTATGGAGGATGCCAGTTCGGGATGATGTCAGATATCAGCTGACTAGAAGATTGGAGTTGGCACGGTGTAGACTCGTCCGATGGAGCCGTTTGGAGGTCGGTTATATTTAGGTAGATTAAGGAGGTTGAGGCGGACATCTCGGAGCTGTAGAGGAGAGAGGACGAGGCGGGGGGCCTCTAGGAGCATGACCTGAGGTTACTTCGGCATAGACTATCTACCCACCATTTTTTTCTTGATGCAGTAGGAGATGATGTGGAGGCAGAGATCTAGGGTTCAGTGGATCCATGAGGATGATCGGAATACTAGATTTTTTCATCAGTCAATGATGAACCGGAGGGCGGCCAACCACATCAGACAGTTGAGGGAGGAGGATTGCAGAGTTGTGGAGGAGAGTGAGGAGATAAGGAGACAGATATTTTAGTTTTTCAGATCTCACTGGATCGCTCCCTTGGGCGGGAGGAACCCCTTTAGGTCTCGGCCGATGGAGTGGATCTCTGATTAGGAGAATGAGGCTTTGGTTCATCTGGTGTCTGATGAGGAGGTTCGGAGGGCCATCTGATCTTTCAAATAGGATAAAGCCCCTGGGCCTAATGGGTTTCCACCATTCTTCTTCAGGCAATATTGGCCTATCATTGGCAAGGAGGTCACTAAGGCTGTACAAATGGTATTTGACTCGAGGGGTATTCTGAATGATTGGAAGAGGACTCTGATTACTCTGATCTCGAAGAGACCTGATGCTTCCACTCCGAGCCATTTTGGGCTAATCAGCTTGTGCACAACGCTCTACAAAGTTTGTGCAAAGGTCCAGGTCGGTCATTTGAAGCCGGTGATTTCTCGTCTGATCTATCTTGAGTAGGATGCTTTTGTTGGAGGGCGGTGCATCACTGACAATGTCTTGCTAGCTCAAAAGTTTATGCATGAGTTACAGCGTGCACTTGCCCGTCGGAGCTTGATGGCGATCAAACTGGACATGAAGCACGCCTATGACTGGATGAGTTGGTTATTTCTACATCAGACACTCCTCAACCTAGGTTTCTCTGGTAGATGGATCTCCTGAATTATGAACTATGTAGAGAACTCTAGTTTTATCATCCTAATCAACGGTGCTTCGACGGACTTCTTCCAATCGACTAGTGGCCTTCGCTAAGGGTGCCCCCTCTCCCCCTACCTGTTTATTCTTTGTGCTGATACCCTCTCTCCCTCTCTTCATGGGGCAATCCAGTGAGCGGAGCTTGAGCCCTATTGGCTCGCCTGTGGGAGGATGCCTTTATCTCATCTTTTTTTTGCAGACGACTGCTAGCTCATTGGTCAAACCCGCGAGGTGCTTTGTGACCATTATGGAGGCCTATTGTAGGGCCTCTGGTCAGTTGGTGAACCTTCACAAATCTATTATCACCTTCAGTCCGAGGACCCAAGCTCGGGTGAAACAGAGGATACGTGAGAGATTGGGGATCCCTGAGCAGGTAGG
Organism: Cocos nucifera; assembly: GCA_006176705.1. Classification (NCBI taxonomy): domain Eukaryota; kingdom Viridiplantae; phylum Streptophyta; class Magnoliopsida; order Arecales; family Arecaceae; genus Cocos; species Cocos nucifera. The sequence goes on from QRFJ01000596.1 coordinate 230,817, forward strand.
GCCCCTCATCTATCTGGGTGTTCCCATCATGGGGTGGAGGCTCCGAAGGGCTGAGTGCAGGTCGCTAGAGTAGAGGATCAGGGAGCATCTTGACAGCTGACAGGCAAATATTCTTTCCATGATGGGGAAGACTATCCTAGTCAAATCAGTACTGAGTTCCATCCTGGCCTATCTCTTGGATAACACAGTGGTGTCATGCGCTATTCTTAGGAATCTGGAGCAACAGTTTTGGAACTTCTTGTGGGGCTCTTGGTAGGGAGGCAGGGGTGTTCATTTATTATCCTGAGATGTGGTGTGCCAGCCAATGCGCGATGGGGGCCTTGGGATCCAGTCTCTTTTCACTCGGAGGGAGGCCATGTTCTCTGGACATGCGGCTAGGTTTCTTATCCAGTCCAATTATTTGTGGAGCTGTGTGATGAGGGCTCGCTACGGCGACTAGAGACAGGGGTCCAAGATCCGGAGTGAGCATGGCTGCTCCATCTGGAGAGAGATTTATGCTAATGCCCCTATGGTTGCAGCCCAGATGAGATGGCTGATTGATGATGGTACCTCGATAGATGTGAGCTAGGAGGCTTGGATATCTAGTTTACCATTTTTTGGATGGCTGACCTATGTCAACACCGAGGTGGATGATCATCTATGGGTTAGTGACCTGATCGATGATGAGCACAGGTGCTAGAGGACACAATTGGTCATCCATCTCTTTGGAGGACAACTTGCTGATAGAATCTTTGCAATCCCGATTCCTATCTATTGGAGTCATGATGTGAAGGTGTGGGGCCGGTCTTACCGATCTTCATTGTCGACTAGGGACCTTGCCAATCTGTATAGACCTATGCCACTGAGGAGGATCGATGTGATGTGGATTTGGAGGATTGAAGCTCACCCCAGGGTCAGACTTTTTCTCTGGAAAGTAGCATGGGATAAACTTCCGACATGCACTCTCCTTAGAGATAGAGGTATGGATATTCCTCCCAACTGCCCCATCTGTGGCTTGGAGGAGGAGTCCACTGAGCACACCCTCCTCCACTGTCCCAGAGCGGAGTTGATATGGAGGATGGCGGGTAGTCAGCCTTGGGATGTGAGCACTGGACCCTATCTCCTTTCTTTTTCTGGATGCCATTCAGAGGAGTGCTGGAGCTTGTAAGCTGGTTTACATTGCCTATCAGATTTGGTTATCCCAGAATAGCTTTGTATTTGATGCCGAGGTTGTGCCTTCTAGGCGCGTCCTAGAGAGAGCTTGCTGCTTAGCTTTTGAGTATTGCCATTTTGACTCTGTTGGTCTGACTTCAGTTGACCCAAGTTTCTAGGACTCTTTAGCTGCACCGGCAGTGGTTCGGAGGACTTTATTCATTTCTTGGGAGCCCCCATCCTCCGAGTTTGTTATGGTCAACTTTGATGGTAGCGTCAGAAATGGTAGAAGTGGTGCGGGTTTTGTCATTCGAGATCTGGATTCGAGGCTGTTGGCTACAGGGAGCTCACCACTTTATGAGGCATCCATGCTCGGTGCTGAGCTTCGTGTTGCATGGGCTGGTGTCATCTATGCGATCCAAGAGCTGCGGGCACAGAGGATTATCATCGAGGGAGATTCTCTGATAGTTATCAGTTGGATCCAGGAGAGGATCAAGCACTACGAAGTCCACTCACTCCTTGGTGACATTTGGAGGGCTATCAATGAGTGCATCACAGTATCTAGCCAATATATGTTTAGGGAGGTCAACAGTATAGTAGACTGAATGGCATCCTTTGTTGCTGAGCATACTAGGGACTGAAGATGACGCCAGAGCGACGACTATCTATGGATCCTGAGAGACATCTTTTTTTTTTGATTTTTTTTGTTGTTATCGAACTAGAATAGTCTGATCATCTGTTTGTACTAAAAAAAAAAAATAATAATTTTTTTTTCAAATTGCATTCATATATGTGGATGAAAGAGTACAACGATCACATAATGTCCCATGTCATGGTTTATTTGGACTTGGAAAAGACAACAGTTGCGGTAAAGCTAATGGCTAACCACTTTGGAGGCGACCACCGTGTACTTGACCAGATCATTGACCATCATTTATACTTGACTTGAGAATGGGCCACCATTTACCTTTGAGAATAAACAATTTATTATTGCATAAAATACAGTTTAGATATCACGTGTAGTGAAAGTCTAGTTTCCTCCGTAGATCTGGATGCAATGCGATAGAGTTTGAGATTTCTATTTTCACAGCAGAATTTGTGACCTACAATACACTAAATCATTATTGCAAAGTTCTAGACGAATCTCATGGTTCATCCAAAAATAAGACACCATAGGAAGATGGAGCGGCCATAAGCCAAACATCTGTCATTTGAAAGTTGTTGGGTGCATGGCCTATGCTCAAGTTTTAAAAGAAAAAAGAAAAAAAGGAAGAAGTTATCCTCCAACATTTTTCCTTGGTGTTTCCATAGATACTACCATGATTATAGTAATTTTTTTTAGTCTTATTGATCTGCTTCTTACTTTGTTCCCCCTTTCGTCATGATTTTTCTCCTTTTTTTTTTTTGAAATTATCATCTTTTCTATCTTTTCTAGGCTGATTGTTCTCCTCAATCCCTATGAACTTCAAGCTCGCTTTTCTAATATCTTCAATTTTAAAGAGCTTTAGCACTTTAAGGATGCTCTTATAATAACCTCACTACTACAGAAAAGGGCTACGGCTATGGTTCACAATTGCTGCTGTAGATTAAAAAATCGCTGCCATAAGCTACTATAGCGGTAAGTCAACTGCTGCCACCGAAGCCATCGCTGTAGATCTATGGAAGTAGTTATTGTAGCAGTTATCGCAACTATTACAGTAGGTCGGTATGGCAGTGGTTTACTAACTACTGCTATAGGTAGAACTATCACAGCCGTATATAGCATCGGCTAATCAACCACTGCTATAGGATCAATAGTAGCGGTTCATCAATCACTACAATAACCTCAATAGTAGCGATTACATAACTGCTGCTTTATTGGTTATAACAGCGATTGTTAAACCGCTGCTATAGGTTCTATTGCAGTGATTGTATAACCACTGCTATTGGTCATCTATGGCAACGTTATAGAACTGCTGCCATAGATCTAATACAACGATTTTATAACCACTGCCATAGTTTATAATAGTGGTTGGTACACCTATGGCAGCGATTGTCAACCGCTATCGTAGATTTTGAATAATAAAAAAATATAATTTTTTATTTTTAATTTTTTATTTGATAAGTATAGTTAAATATATAATATAAAAATATATCTAAAATACTTAAATTTTATTACTGAATAAAATTTATTATAATATTTTTTATAAAAATACATCAAAAATTTGCTAAATCTAAGTCTAAGTCATCATCACCAGGAGGAGATGGAGCACGAGCTAGAGGAGCTGGAGCTAGAGCTGGAGGGGCTGGAACTGAAACATTGGCCAACATATCCTGAATGCCCGTGAAGTCAGCTCTAAAATACGCGGAGAGTGTTGGAAAATATGTTCTAAAGCCAATCATCTAAGTAGTAGATGATTGAATTAGTATATGAATTATCTAATAATAATAGTAATCTGACTGTTTCATCATAAAAGTTCTATCTTCCTTAAATGAACTCCTAAATTATGATGAAGTCCTTAGAACTACAATCAATCAATAAAGAAGGATTTATCGAATGGTTCTTAAATTATTCACGACCAAATGATAAGTTATTAACAAGGATGACAACTTATCGAATGTAGGTCACTGTATGCCATATGCATTGGTTGTCCTCATAACCAAGTGGTGTGAAGATACTGGTATGGCATCCAGATGAGATATAGGAGTACATCTACACTGAAAATGACCAATGTAGCACTCTACTATCAAGAATAGCTAGCTAAGGCTAATGGATATAAGTGTCCCTCCGATCTGAGATCGCCATGGTGACTTGCGAGCAACTTATTATACTTTGGTGCTGAACTGCTTGTATTTCTAATATAGATGATGGAAGGTTTCTGAGTATAGTCAAGTATTTGTAGAGTCGGTGTGTAAATCAAGATGGGATTGACCACTCCTAATTAACTTTAGGAAGAGAATGTCTCATTCTGTTTCAATTTAGTAAAACCTAGGCTTGGATAATCCTCATGAGGTGTCACGAAATTTGCAAAATTTTGAGACACAATAGAGATGACTTGTATGAGTATTTGATAGTATACTCAAAGTCATCTTGAGCATTATTGGTTATAGGATTGAATTATGCGATAACCATGGGCCAGGATTCTAAGAATATTGCTTTGCATACATTCGACCTATCCGGACGTCGAAAATCAGTGCTAGATGATAACTTTGATTGGTACAAAAATTGATTACATAGATTCGAACCTATGGGGTCATACATATTAGAGCTTGTAACTTGATCAGATGGTTAATTGATGATTGAGAATCATTTCGAGGTCAAACATTCAATGCAATTAATGTTTGACCTAATGCAAGCATTATAGGAGGATCGATTGGCAATTGGACTGCTAATTGGCTCAATTTGATTGAGCAATCAGGCTGAGATCAAGTCTAATTAAATTAGATTCAATTAGAATTAATTTAAATTTAATTAAATTAAGTCTAATTAGTTTATTGGATAAGCCAATTACAATAGAAGAATAATTTCTTGTTTGACTAGGACTTGGGTGCACCTAATTGACTTAGAATTTAAATCAGATTTAAATCTTGACTAAATCTGATTTAATTAGGCTCCTAGTTGGACTAGGATCATTCTTAATTAGGTTACATTTAATCTAGTTTAAATAAAATTTAAATTAAGTTTAAAATATTTTTGACTTAGTCAAACAAGAGGAGTTCTAGTTGGATTGAGACTCTCTCTCTTTCACTTGCGCCTAAGAAAGCCCACACCATATTTTAATTTTAGATTTTTTTTCTATGATTTTCATACATAAAAAATGATTTTCCACACCCAATTATCTTAGTAATTGGATTTAAATTTGATTTTGTCAAAATTAGAAGGAAGTTGGAAATTGTTTCCTACTTGGAAGAGTCTTCTTTGATCTAAACTCCTCCCTCCCTTGTGCGCCAACTCTACCCATGCCCCTCTATCTTATTCGGCCTTTTTTTCCTTGGTTTTGTGTATGAGAATCAGTGGTTACATGAAAAAATAAGTGGGAGGGGCATCCAAGAGTTGGACGCCCCATAGAAGTCCTCCTTTGACTAGGTTTTGACCTAGTCTTGCAATAAAAGGTGGATGCCTCTTATGAGATGATTTAAGGATGAAAAAAATCCTAAAAAAATCATTAAAAAATAGAGGAAAAGGAGGAGGTGTGGAGAATTTGTGATGCCATGATTCTTGTGAAAGAGCTCTCAATTAAGACATCAAAGATTGATGTCTTGAAGAGACAAGGTAAGAGAAGATTGTCTGCTCTTATATTTTTTTTTTTATGTTTTTCTCTTCCTATTTTATTTATAATTTTTTATATGATAAAAATCTGAGAGAGAGAGAGAGAGAGGTAGGGCTTGAGGAAAGATGGCACTAAGATCCTTAGAGAAAAGGTCTTCATCTGGACATCAATCATTGATGTCATGAAGGCATAAAGGTAAGAGAAGATTATCTTCTCTTTATTTTCTTTTGAGTATCTTCTTCTTTATTAGTTTATGTAATTTTTATATAATAAAGATCTGAGAGAGAGAGAGGAAGAGGGCGTGGAATCTATGCTCCAAGGTGTTGAGGCATGGTAATCATTTTTGGACATGATCTGATCATGTCCTGATGCGAGAAGAAGAAGAGAAAAAGATTTTCTTTTAGGATTTTCTTGAGAGCCCTTCTTCTCAATTTTATTTATGAGATTTTTTATGAGAAAAATATGAGGGTGTGATATCTAAAAAATTAAAAAAAAATTCAGAGGAGAAGGTCTTCTCTGATCCTAGCATAGAGGTATTTTCAGGACATCAACTGTTGATGTCCTGAAGGAGAAGATTTGTCTTCTTCTAGGATCTTTTTATATATCTTTTTATTTTTTAGTTTATGAAAGATCCAAGAGTTAGATTTCTTCCTCATTCCTCCTTATGTTCTTCATCTCTTCAATTATCCAAGAAATCCGAAAAACATGTATTTGATTAACCATTAGGAGGGATCCATGAGATACTAGCACTTTGAGTGGATCTTCATTCGACGAACCTCCGATCTATGTTGTAGATTCGTGTGGATCACCTCTAGAGGTTGGATGCTTGTGTGGCTCTAAAGAAAATAAGGAATTAAATAATGAAATTCTCGATCCATGTAAAAATAAGAGATTTGATCTCTTAGTGACCTAGATGTGATCTAGGGTTAGATCTAGAATTGTTCTAGATCTAGGTATTGATATGATCAATACCACTTATTATTAATTTAATTTTAAATTTATATTTATATCATAACATATTATAGATCCTTGATATAGGGTTCTATAATTTGATTATATGCATTTATAGATTAAATAGTTTAATCTATGTCTTCTACTGCTCTTTATTTTCGAAAAAGTTTTGAAATCTATGCATGAAATCCTGCATATTTTCTATTAGTAATATTAGAGCATCTAGATTCTATTATAACATATTTATGTATGCTTTAGATTAAATCTAAAAATTAAAGTTAATTAAAAATTGCACATACTGCCATAAGGTTGTCCTGTTGTAAGGTTAACCTCTTACAATGAAAAGGTTGTCCTAGTATGTACTGATCTAAATCAAAATCATGAATTATTTAGATTAGATCTAAAAAAAATTATGATTTAATTTTTTAATTTAAATTTAAGATTTAATAGATATTAGATCTATTTTAGATTATTTAGATTAGATCTAAATAATATCAGGATTGTACATACTACCATAAGGTTATCCTGCTGTAAGGTTTACCCCTTACAGTGGAAAGATTGTCCTAGTATGTGCTAATCTGAGAAACCTAAATCATAAATATATTAGATGAGATCTAAAATAATTTATGATTTATTTTTAAATTTTAAATCTAAATTTAAATAATTTATGATCTGATTTTGATCATTTAGTTGAGATCCATGTGATATATTTCATGTTTAGATCTAGATCCTTATGTTGCATATGTTGGACATGTAGCTTTTATTTTTGAATCTAGAATGAATGTATGACGTATTTATTTTGTAGAATTTTTAATTGCAAACTTACTTTTTGCAAAATCCTAAATTTGAAATCCTAGGACATGATCTAAATAATGAAATAAATCAGATCTAAAACTATATATTGAATATGATTCAATACAATTTGAAAATATTTCAAACACTAAAATCAGAAACTAGTTTTGAGATTCCATAAATCCAAACTTTAAACTTAATTAAGAATTAAGTGATTATTTAGGATCTAAGTTTGTGATTTGAAGATCCTAAGATAATTTCATAAAACTTGGGTTAAAGGTTAAATGTGTTAGTTTTGATTAGGTCATTAACTAGGTTAGACCTAGGATTAGATTAAATATAGACTTAGTTAAGAAATTAATCAAACCTAATTAATAGTTAATTAGGATTAGGTCATTTCTATAGATCACTTCAACAGTTGTAGTTGATCAAAGTCCATACATCTAACAAATGGATGCTAATTGTGGCTTAGTGGTTGAGCCCGAGTCTTTAGGCAGACCAAATCAAAATTGATAAATCAATTGATGTCTAAGGTAAGTCTGGCATCTCAGACCGATGGTTTTTAATTGGCAGCCTGCTTATCTGACCATTTCTAATGGTGTCTAAGGCAAGCCTTGGCAGACCCTTCCACCGATCTCATTTTTCTGGCCAATGTGGTTAATTAAGTTTTTGATTAGGTTGCTTATTGATTCATGTTAACCCATGTCATATAGAAAATTAGTGAGACTGATTTAGGTGCCCATGGACTGTAATTGATTCTAGTCCTCATCAGTGACTTACGAAGTCAGTGGAAGGATTTGACTTGGTGAAGTCAGTGGGAGCAAATTGGTCCATGTCCTTTTTATTCTTAAATCACTAATAATTTAAATCTTCTAAAATTATTAGGTCCTTAAAATGATAAAGTTATGGAGATAACGAAGTCATAGACTCCCATTAAGGTGTTTGATAATGGGTCCATTAACTCAATAATCATTAGAGGCCCAAAGGCCTGGTGCTTGTTGACTAATGAAATTATCATCCATCATATGATGACTTGGATGTGTCTCTCTAATGGTAGTTGGATTGGCCAACCAAAGTTTGGCTTGATCATTCATTGGTTGGATGGGCCAAGTATGGTCATGTTAATTGTTGGACCTAACTAGATCCTTTTTTGAGAAGACCAAAGCCAACTGATCAGGGCCTAGGGCAAAATTAAAATTACTAAAAATTATTTAGAGAAATAATTGGTTATGAATCTACCCTTAGATGTACATGGATGGGCCAACCAAAGTTGGGCTCATATGCAGTCTATGTAGATTCTAGTACCTACTAAGAAATTAAAGTAATTTTTTAAATTGGAGGTAGAGACTATCAATTCAAATAAAATAGCGGAAGAATCTTTAGACTAAAGTCCAAGTCTTTAGGCTTAAAATGATTCATATACAATAGGTCATTGTTCTCTATTAAGGCTAAATCCTAATTGCTCCTATCACTGTTAGACAGTGAAGACTTATGGACCCAATTTCGATAATCAGTATCAAAAGTTGAATATTAGTTCAATAGTACGAATGGGTTCATATTGGGGTTTCTGAGTCCAGTCAAAATAATTAGTCTAAGGTTAATCCAAATCAAGCATAGTACTTCTAATGTTTGAAACAGGGTCATAGGAAGAAGATTTGTCTTGCTTCCCTTGATCACCATAGGCTGAACAAGAGAAAGGAACAAAAGTTGCTCATTAAAGATGTTATATGAAAATACCTTAAAACTTTTCTGTATGTAATTCTACTACCTGGGTATTAGATACCAGTGGTCTTATGCATGGATGTCTATGTTTGGCATTACAGGCTTAGTCATATTGACAAGAACAGGATAAACGGATTAGCTTGAGAGAAAAATCTTGATATTAATGATTGTGAATCATTGATAGCCTGTGAATCTTGTCTTCTTGGAAAGATGACAAAGTCACCTTTTACTGAAAAAGGTGAAGGAGTCGATAAAGTTCTAAGTCTCATACATAGTGATGTATGTGGATCTTGAACTTAAGTGCCAAAGAAAGACATAATATTTCATTATAGACGACCTATCTGAGCATGGGTATGTCTGGGATGAATCATTTAAAATGTTCAAATGATTTAATAATGAAAAAAAAAAATAAACTAGATAAGGTATTAAAACTCTTCGATCAGATCGAGGAGGTAAATACTTATCCAGTGAGTTTGTGACATACCTAGGAGAGAATAGAATTCTCTCTCAGTGGATTCCTTTTTGGAACACAGTGTATCTAAAAGAAGAAATTGAACTTTGTTAGACATGGTTCAATCCACAACAAGAGTATACTTGTCTGCCTATTGCAGGATTGTGCTCTTGTGATTATTTTTTTACTCTAAAAATTTATACCGAGTTAATCTGTTGCATTGACTCCATATGGGATATGGATCGGGTGTAGACCTAAACTCTCTCACTTTTGGATTTGGAGTTGATCAGCCTATGTCATATATTTGCACATAGATAAACTTGGATCCTGATCCAATAAGTGTTTAAGGGTCATTAATTCTGCTATGCTAAAGAATATACGATGTTCATTAGCAGTAGGGCATTCTTTTTGGAAAGGAGTTCCTTAGAGAAGGAACTAATGCCTATCAAGTTGAACTTGTAAAAGTTTGATTGATAGAAAAGAACCAATGTTATCTGATAAACCTACAGAACTAGATTTAATCAGATCAAATTTGGAGCCCATTATAGTGTCATCTTTAAGAAGATCCGGTAGAGTACTACATTAGTCGGACAGATACTTCAGTGTCTAGGTCCAGGATGGTGATCATATTCAGCTCGATGAGAACAATAAGGATTCGATCACCTATAAGGATACAGTGCAGTGGCCTAATTCTGAGAAGTGGCTTGGAGCCATATGATCCAAATTGAAGTCTATGAAAATCAATAGTGTATGGATACTAGTTGATCACCTGAAGGGATAAAATCCATTGGGTATGAATGGATTTTTAATAAGATCAGAGTAGCACAGACGGAAAGATAAGGATCTATAAAGTCCATCTGAGTATCATCTCAGAGTTCGAACATACATTCTAAATGTATATCTTAGTTATGAACAAAGATTTACCTTGCACTTATTATTGGGCAAAATGTTTTGTAGTGTTATTTCTTATGATGTTTGAGGATGAAATTCTCTTAATCCAGAATAGCATTCTAACATTGCAAGAAATAAAGATTTAGCTGTCATCTTATTTATCCATGTACGAGATTAGACATGGTATACTCATTAGAGGTAGTGAGTAGATACCAGTCTGATTCAAGTAAGAGCCACTGGAGGATTGTATAGACAATCCCAAAGTATTTAGAAAATACTAAGGTCCAGTGACTCAAATATGAAAGTACTGACTTAAAATATATGGATGTTTTGATTTTAGTTAAAACAAGATGACAACAAGAGAATATCGATTCATACCTTAATTGTAGGAGTAATTTGCTGAAAAGATTTCAAGTAGGATACTTTAGCCTATTCAGTTAGTGATGTAGAGTACATCATAACATATGATGCTGCCATGTAAGCTGTGTAGTTACTAACGTTCATTAGCAGGTTGGAAGTGGCACCCTCCAACCATGGTCCAGTCCTATCATAGCACTAGAGCTATAGCTCAGGCTAAAGAATTGAAGGACCAGTATTTTCTTTATCGTTTTCATCTTAGATATTTGATCTTGGTGATGTCAATCTTTAGAAGATTGATGTAAAAGGAGAACTTGACTGACCCATTTGCTAAGGCCTCAAAACTAAGAAGTTCTACGAACTCAAGTGGAAGATAGGATATTTGATATCGTTCTGATTGACTTTAGTCCAAGTGAGAGTTGTTGAAAAATATGTCCTAAAGTCAATTATTTAAGTAGTAGATGATTGAAATTAGTATATGAATTATCTAATAATAATAGTAATTTGGTTGTTTCATCATAAAAGTTCTATCTTCCTTAAATGAACTCCTAAATTATGATGAAGTCCTTAGAACCACAATCAATCGATAAAGGATTTATCGGATGGTATTTAAATTATTCACAATCAAATGATAAGTTATTAACAAGAATGATAACTTATCGAGTGTAGGTCGCTGTATGCCATATACATTGGTTATCCTCGTAACCAAGTAGTTGTTAGATATATTTGCCCTAGAAGCCAGAATTGGTTGACACTTGTAATACACTTCTAGGGGCAAAATTATAATTTTGACTAATATCAATAAAATGGATTATTTTCTATCACATATGTGTATTTAGTGTCTGTGATATATCCTTTGAGTTAATGGTAATGATAATTCATATTTTCAAGAGTTGAAAATTTAAGACATGAATAATCATTGTTAACTCATAAAATGCTTCCGACCATAGGATCATCACGAGGATGGTAATTGATTCGGAAGGTTGGTGTACAATCGCTTCTCTTTAGTAGATGAGTCTTGAGTCTACGGTGTGGAGACACCAGAGCGAGAGTATAGGTACTCGTTAGAGAACGAGGGCACTGAGCGTGACCACCTCGAGTAGTCATTAGGGAGTCTACCTTCTCGTCAATGACTGACTCGATGCTGCAGTAGTGTGTCTGGTTCTTTGACCTGAGGTGCATCGGTAGTTCACCTTGAGGGTGTTATAGTTTGACTACACCATTACTCGATCTCCTAGCCATATGGAACCCTGAGGTGTATGTTGGCTATAGACATGTTCATTGTAGGAACTGGATTGCATCAAGATGGAATCTATCTACCTCGGTGGTAGAGGAGCAGCCCTATGATGATATCATGAGAATCAAGTCCAGAAATCCATGGCCATGGTAGAGTGAAATAATAGAAAGAGTTTCTATTTAGATTTTCACATCGGACTCGAATCGAATGATTACATCATATGACAGAAACTAGGGTTTGACGAGTTCACCTTAACCCTAATCTGATCGGGGCTCAAGATAGAAGAACTTAATCACACAGGTAGCTGCACCAAGAGGTTCGCATTCAGCTCTGATGGGTTGCCACCATATACTGCTAGGTGTCACTGGTGGATTTTGGGAGCAATTAGAATGATTTAGATGATCGATCATTCTAGCTGTTCGAATCAGAAGAGTTCTGATCCATCGAAAGGAGTTTCGATGATGTCGATGATAGAGATCATGACATATCCCATTACCATACAGAACTGAACCTAACTGGGTCACACAAACAAGGGTTTGAATCTGGTGATCATCAATTGAACTGATCTAGTTCAATTGATCTGAATGAGATTCAATTAGGTTCAAGAAAAATCGTGCTAGCACTCGATTGAACCTAACGTTCTTCTTTTGCTATCATAAATAAGTTGTCCTGTCTGAGCCAAAGGAGTTTGTGCTCAATCAGAGGCCTTCATATGGTCTGACTGGAGGTTGTCCAAGTCAGAAAAAAGGTTGTCTTATTTTGTAAGACATTACCTGCCATTTTTGGTCACCTGCCATTTCTTGTTCTTTGACTTTGGTCAAAAGTCTACCTTTGACTGGTCAAATGTTGACCATTGACACTTTGACTTTTGACCACATGTCATGCACCTATTGGAGAGCTGGTGGGGGCCTGTCCCCCTACCAGAACCTGGCAAGGAAAGAGGGCGCATGCCACCCTTGGCGTGTGCCCAAGTTGGAGGCGCCTAGGAGTCCCTGTTGGACAGGGACTCCATCTCCTTTTTGGATTCCAATTAGAGTTCTCCTAAGAACCAACTTTGACTGGTCTTAGGCACCCTCTAAGGAGGAATCCAGGGGACTCTATTCCCACCAATCAGATTTAGATCTGATTTCATAAAGAGTTGTGATTGGTTGGGAAGAAGAGGAGTTGGATCATAGTTAGTCTATAAATAAGACCCTGCGCCCAACTCAAAATATGATTGAATCACAATTCCCCACGCCCCAAGGCTGCCTCTCCCCTCTTCCTCCATGCCAAACCCACCTTCTCCCTCTCCTCTCTACATCCAAAAGGGTTTTGGAGCCTGGTTGGTGCGATCCAGATCAAAGAAAGGCGACTGAAAGCTAGAAAGCTGCACTGCAGCATAGGACAACTGCTGATCTTCAAAAGGAGTTTTGAAGATCATCTAGATCAGATCCAGATCTAATTTCTGGAGATGTGATAGAGAAGAAGAGGATCTCCAGATCCAGCCTGAGTGGATACTAGTAGAGGCCAGGCACTTACGTGGCTAGATCTAGAACCTTCCGCTGCATACAAGATCATCAAACAAGTAATAAGATTACTCACTTCAAGGTAAATTAAATCTGATTTAATTTATCTAATTTTATTTTAATTTTTAAAATAATAATAATCAGATTTGAAATATTTTAGATCTAATCTAGATCAAAGAGAAAAAATTTTGAAATATATCTCTTGATCTGATCAGATCTGAACGAACCTGGTCTGGGAAATCAGGATTTCCCTTCAACTGGTATCAGAGCCAAGGTTCTAAAAGTGTTTAGATCTAATTTTAAATTTATTTTAATTAAAAAATAAGTGATTTTAGATGTCACATGACATGTGATCAGATCTAAAATTAGAAAAAATTAAAATTAAATGATTTGGATCTAAGATTAGAAAATATGCATGACTAGTTCCAAAATAGAATAGTTCTATAGAATAGTCTTCATGTTTTCAATTTAATTTGATTAAATCATATTTTAGATCTATTTATTTACTATTTTTTGATATTATAATGGTTATAATAACATCTAAAAAATAGTAAATAAAAATTATTTAATTTTGAACATCATATGAGATATGATTGATGCATGTCTAGACTAGTTGTAGAATAGTTCTACAAAATTATCTAGATTAGAATTTATTTTGATTAGATCAATTTAAATCTAATTTTTTAGATTATTATGAGATAATTTAGATCTGAAAATATGCATGATTCGATACATGAGATGTATGCAAAATATACCATGATTAGATCTAATTTGTATATGAGATATATGATATAGATCTAAAACTGTTTTGTAGTATTGCATGTTCCTGATTAAGGCGTTCCTCTTGGCCGTCCGGTCATAAGAATGAAGAAGGGTTTAAAGGCCTTCTCTTTCCATTTGATGGGGTGTTCTTATGATGTGTAGGGGTGTTGCGCGTTCGTCCTTAATCAGAAATTCAAAACTTACTTTCTGCAAAATCCTAGATCCTGAAACCTTAGGATTTATTGTGCATATTTTGTTTATGAACCCTACTTAATTAAAAATTAAGATTATGAAATATCAATTAGGTCTAAAATTGAGAATTTTAGATCTAAGACATATTCATAATACTGGGTTCGAGCTTGGGTAGCTCAATTAGGTCTAAGCGGTTGATCAAACCGAATCAAAAGTTGGTTAGATGATCAGATCTAAACGAACCTGATCCAAAAAATCAGGATTTTCCTTCAGTGGTGTGGAGATACTAGTATGGTATCCAGATGAGATGTAGGAGTACATCTGCACTGAACGTAATCAATGTAGCACTCTACTATCAAGAATAGCTAGCTAAGGCCAATGGGTACAATTGTTTCTCCGATCTGAGATCGCTATAGTGACTTCCAGACAACTCACTGTACTTTGATGCTGGACTATCTGTATTTCTAATATAGATGATGAAATTTTTTTGGGTACAGTCAAGTACTTATAGAGTTGGTGTGTGAGTCAAGATAGGATTGACCACTCCTAATTAACTTTAGGAAGAGAATGTCTTGCTGTGTTTTAATTTAGCAAAACCTAGGCTTGGGTAATCCTCATGAGGTATCATAAAATTTGTAAAATTTTAAGATAATAGAGATGACTTGTATGAGTGTTTGACAGTATTGGTGCAAAATCTGGTCATCGTCGGAGTAGTGCTGGAGTCGGAGAAGACGAGGTCGCCGTCGGTGACCTGCAAGATAAGTCTCATCCAGAGCCTAGGATGGGTGGCTCCGATAAGACCCTTCGATGATCAAGTCAGCTCTTTCAATCAACATAAATGGAGTACTCAGTAGAAAAATTATAAAGTATCGAGAAGAAGAAGAGAGCTTAAGAAAAACGTATTTGGAGGATCCCTTTTATGGATGGAGCTGGTAACAAACTGATAGCAACAGCCATAACTATCGGATAGTGGGCTGCTCAGAGCCACGTGGAGTTTATTACGGAGAGTAGTATTTATTGTCATGAAGTGCCAGTTCGTTAGAGATTTGATCATCAAAGTTCAGAGGGGTAGGGATCGGTTCATGCTGTGTATGGGGCCAACCTCATGTAGAGACCTTCTTGGATGACTGAGGGGAGTTTGACCACTGGGGGAGTTCGAAAGGCGTTTGACCACTGGAGGAGTCCGAAAGAAGTTCTACTGCTGGAGAAATTTGGAAGAAGTTTGACTGCTAGAGGAGTTTGAGAGGAATTTGGCTGCTAGAAGAGTCCAGAAGGAGTTCTTCTATTGGAGGAGTTTGGCTGCTAGAGGAGTTCGACTGCTGGAGGAGTCCGAAAGGAGTTCTTCTATTAGAGAAGTTCGACTGCTGGAGGAGTCTAGAAGAAATTCGACTGCTAGAGGAGTTTGATTGCTAGAGGAGTCTGAAAGAAGTTTGACTGCTGGAGGAGTTTGGAAGGAGTTCGATTATTGGAGGAGTCTGAAAGAAGTTCAGCTGCTGGAGGAGTTCGACTACTGGAGGAGTCCGAAAGAAATTTGGCTACTGAAAGAGTTTGAGAGGAGTTTGGCTGCTGGAGGAGTCTGAAAGGAGTTCTTCTATGGTTGCCAGTTACATTAGGCTAAGCATCAGACTGGACTTTGGTGGGAGCGAGGTTTACCCCCAACACTAGTCCCCCTACTCCCAAGTTCGAAACTTGAAGGAAGAAAAAAGGTGACTGCCGAAGTCTGATTCCGGGTTCCCATGCTTGTCGGGATAAGTCATTTCAATGTTTACCATGCTGGCACCAAAGTTTTCTAAGTTTGAAATGAGTTCAAAAAGATGGTCCTTCGAATCTTCCACCGAAACTCTGCCCCAAGTATGGTGCCATAAAGACTCCTGCCATCGCTGCTCCTCTATCATGATGAGTGGGATACGTGGTGCACACTGATTAGCCGAAGTCGATCTATAATCATAAATGCCTCGGGTTACCTCTGGCTGTTTAAGGCCTTCTTCTCTCCTCTCTTCCGGGAGCCATTCTTGCCCAAGTCTTCTCCTTCATTCGGTCCCCATCCGTCCTCTTTCCAAAGATATTAGTTTCCTTTCTCATCTTCTCGAGCTTCAGACATCCTTCTGGCTGGTTCCCATCACATCCACCATCCTTTCTTTCTTCCTAGATATTTTAGGTCAGTTTCCTAACCCTTCTCTTAGGTTATATGTGGTTTTTCTCTCTGGCTTCTTGCTTCCCTGATTTTTGGCAGCGACATTTACTCTGCATCTTTTCTCCTCCTTTTCTTTTATTTTTTTTTGTTTTGAGGGTTTTCTCAAGATTTCATTTTGATCTGGATGTCTTTCGAAACCTTCCACTCCATTAGTTCTTGGGGCTCATCCAGACCGGCCTTCCTTGATCCCACATTCCCGACCGAGGTAGATCCTAGGAACAAGCCCCACTCATTCTTTATTCTAGATACCATCCCATCCATCCTTACCCCAAATGATCTTTTTCTGATCTGAATCCAATATGGAATCCCTTCCGAATACGACCTTGAACTCTCTAGCTCTTCTGACCGGGTCAGCTCTCCTCCGACTGATCGATTTTGTTTATACTTAGAAGCTCTGCGCATCGGGCTTAGACTCCCACTGCCCCCATTCGTAGTCGCCCTCTTCCGATTTCTAAATATCTCCTTCACATCTATCGTACCAAACTTCTTTCGATTCATTATAGGTTTTCTCTTCCTCTATTGATTAGCCGAAGTCCAGCCGATCATTTTACTTTTTTGGAATTTCTACACCTTCAAGCGCCATCCTTCTATGAAGGATTGATGGTACTTTTTTTCCTAGTTCGGCAAGAACGGGTTGCTGAAAGGTTTCCCTTCTTTCATTCATAACTGAAAGAAAAAGTACTTTTTTGTTCATTGCCCGATCTTGCCATTAGGTCTTCCCCCTTGGGGTTACATTAGAGAGTCTGTTCGCCAAGCTCCTAGCTTGGATGGAGCTGACCTTGATTTCTTTAATAAACTTAAGGTGTACCGAGCTCCTCTTCTTTCCGACCATCTAAAATAAAAAACCTTGTTCGACTTTGGTTTGAGCCCTCTCGATCTCGCTGGTATATTTTTTATTTTTAAATCTGCTTGGTTTTGTGTGCGTCTATTGCTACTGATCGTGCTTCTTTTTCTATTATAGAGATGGATGCTCAAGCCACCAAGATGCTTACCAAGGGGCTCTATACCAAAAAGAGGAGAGGGAAGGCACCAAGTGATGGCTCAAAGAGGGCGAAGGTCGATGTTCCCAGCTCTGAAGTTCCTGCTTCAACTGCTGCCACGTTCGAGGTCACCGTCGGCATCGAGACTACCAAAATTATCGAAGTTGGCACCGTTGGCATGGGCCCGGTGCCTTCCATACCCTCAGGTCCTGTTAGTAGGGACTAGGTTTTGGAGCTCCTTGTTAAGAAAGGAACAGGGGAGAAAAGAAAAAAGAAAGCCATCGCAAAGACCCCCTGCAAGGCTCGCCTAGGTGGATCGGGTAGTAACAACAATGAACGAGGGGAGGATCCCTTCGACAACCTGAAGATCATTCAAAAACTTACTGATAGATTCGCCATGCCCAAGGTAGTGGATCAGATGGCCGACCTGGACCCACGGCAGCTCATCTGGGGTTCCCTTGGGACCATCCTTAAGATGATTGCTCCGTTTCTCAACTCTTTCTCTTCTTTTTTTTTTTATTTTTTTATTTTTAATATTAATTATTTATTATAGTTGGATCATTAGATGCTCACCCACATCAAGAGAACTCATCGTCGGGAAGCAGAGGCACAGGAGGTCCAAGAGGGTCTTTGGGTTGAGCTCCACCGCCTCCAAGAGAGGGTTGCCGAGGTCGAGTGCCTTGTCGAGGAGAAGGCGGTGGACATCGAGAGCCTCTAGGGGTGCTTCGCAAAGAGGAGGTCATCTCAGTCAAACTTAAAGTCAGACAGGCTCTAGAGGAGGAGAGAAGGAAGGAAGTGGAGAATATGCTCGCCGAACTAGAGGCTTGGATGGCGAAGTTGGTCTCAGAGGTGGCAACCCGGGCGGTGGAAGAGTTCAAAGCTTCTTTCGAGATGAGGAACTTGAACGTCAAATTTGGCCAAGAGGTGTTCATCAAGGGTTTCGATCTCTATGAAGGTAGAGTGGCTCAGAGGTTCCCTAAACTTGATCTTGGCTTTCTGGAGGAAGTCGAGGCAGATGTGGGACCATCCGATAATGCAACCGATCCTTTCTTCATCGAGCTTGCACCTAGTCTGTCCGAGGCTATCGCAGAAGTGCTTGAGCCGGTTCAAGCACCCGAGGTAGTCGAGAGCGCTCTAGTTCCATCTTCCATTGCCCCTTCTAAGGTTGAAATCCTCGAATAATTATACATTTTCTTCTTTTTTTTTTGTACTCAAAAGTTTTGATTAAATGAAGTGAAATTTTTTCATACCTTTGAGCACTTTTCGTATCTCGAATGCAGCTTTCCATCAACGTTGATCCACTACCTTAGGGGGTTTCGATGAAGCCCTTGATAAGGAACCTGAGGAAGGAAGTTCATCTTTTGAGGAAGAAGTTAAAGAAAATGGAGGACATCCTTTGAGCCTCGCAAAAGAATGCCTCTGAGGCGACCAAAGCTGTCATTCATCTCCGAGGCTCGCATATGAAGGAAGCGGTGAGCTTCAGTATTCAGAAGGGCTGCATTGAGAAGGAGATCGGCAAACTCAAAAGATATGCCAGCGATAAATCCTGGGCACTGATAGTGAAGATTAGATCTCTTGAAGCTAATCTAAAGAATGCTGAAGAAAAGAACCATCTTTTAGAAGCGAGCTTGCTATGGTCAAATAGGTTTTCCCAACTTTGGAACCAGCTGCAAGATACCGAGGTTCAGCACATTAGCCACCGAGCGACCTGGGCGGAGAAGATGTCCGAGCTTGAAGGCGAACTCAAGGTCGCCAAAGACGAGACAGCTTACCTCCGAAAGCAACTGCATAATAATCGAAGAGCCAGCGTGAGTGGTGAGTCGGAGGAGATTTCCTCCTTGAAGAGGACAGTTGGTGTGCTTTTAGAGGTGGTTGGGATGGAGCAGGCCGAGGTTCAATAGCTGAAGCTTCAGCTCACCTACGAACATTGGGCTATTGAGGATGTGGAGGCCGAGTCTAAAGTTTTAAGGAGACAGCAGCGAGAGCTTGAGGGTAAGTTTCAGCTCACTAACCAAATGTTCGTAGATGGTCTCTTCTAGAAGAAGGACCTTGAGGAGGAGATCCTTCGGCTAAAGCAGGCCCTAGTGATGGCCGGAGTTGGCAGTCCGAAGTCCGAAGAATCTAATTCACCCTAGAGCTCCCTTGCAATCTGTAGTCGGTTTGGTCGACCTCCATCTTGCTTGTAATAAATTTTGAACTCATAATAAAACTTTACCTTGTTCGATGTTGCCTTATGTGAATGCAATACTCACCTTCAATTCTTGTCTATTATTATTATTTTTGTAATCGATCTTGCCGATCCTTGCCGCGTTGGCTTCCTTATAATATGTAGTCAGTCTGACCGACTTTCATCCTATTTGTAATAATTTTGAACTTGTAATAAAATTTTACCTCAGTCGACATTGCCTCACATGAATGCAATGCTCACCTTCAATTCTTGTCTATTTTTTTTGTAATCGGTCTTGCCGATCCCTACCGCATTGGCTACCTTATAATATGTAGCCGGTCTAGCCAACCTTCATCCTATTTGTAATAATTTTGAACTTGTAATAAAATTTTACCTCGATCGACATTGCCTCATGTGAATGCAATGCTCACCTTCAATTCTCATCTTCCCTACCCCTTTTTTTTTTTTTACTCTAGTGAGGATGAGGTTCTCCTTCTGCTCCTAATGAGGTCGTAGGGACATATTAGGGCCATCATCAGGGCCTCTCCCCTCATCTCATCTAAAATGAATGAGGCCTTCGACTTTGCTTTCTTTAGGATGAGGTTCTTCTCCTATTCCTAACGGGCTATAGGGGTACATTAGGGCCATTGTCATGACCTCTTTCCTCATCTCATCTAAAATGAATGAGGCCTTCGACTTTGCTCACATTAGGATGAGATTCTTCTCCTATTTCTAACGGACTGTAGGGGTACGTTAGGGCCATTGCCAGGGCCTCTCCCCTCATCTCGTTTAAAATGAATGAGGCCTTCGACTTTGCTCACATTAGAACAAGGTTCTCCTCCTATTCGTAATGGGCTGTAGAGGCACGTTAGGATCGTTGCTAGGGCCTCTCTCCTCATCTTATCTAAAATGAATGAGGTCTTCGACTTTGCTCATATTAGGATGAGGTTCTCCTCTTATTCCTATCGGACTGTAAGGGCACGTTAGGGCTGTTGCCAGGGCCTCTTCCCTTATCTCGTCTAAAAATGAACGAGGCATTCGACTTTGCTCACACTAGGATGAGGTTCTCCTCCTATTCCTAATGGACTGTAGGGATACATTTGGACCGTTGTTAGGGCCTTTTCCCTCATCTCATCTAAAATGAACGAGGCCTTCGACTTTGCTTACATTAGGACGAGGTTCTCTTCCTGTTCCTAATAGGGCCATATTTGTCATATGATTAAGTTTGGAGGGTAGTCCTCCTTTACTATTGATATACAACAAAGATTAGGGAGTTGAAATGGGGGAATTTCATTGCAATTAAATCATCGGTAATACATTCTCAGATTTTTTGAATTCCATGATCGAGGTAGGTCTGCCCCTCCGAGCTCCTTCAAGTAGTATGTCCTAGGTCGGACAACTTTCGTGACCTTGTAGGGTCCTTCCCAATTTGGGATAAGCTTCTTCTAATTCTGAGGTTGAGAGATAGCGGCTCGTCGAAGCACTAAGTTTCCCACTCTGAATATTTTGCCTCTGACTCTTGTGTTATGGTATCGGGCCATCCTTCGCCTGTAAGCTGCCATCCAAACTTAGGCTTCCTCTCTTTTTTCTTTTAATAGGTCGAGGTTGGCTCTGAGGTTTTGTGGGTTATGTTGCTCGTTGAAAGCCACTATCCACGCTGATGGAAGCTTAAGTTCGATCGGGATGACTGCCTTCATTCCAAAAGCTAGGGCGAATGGCGTTTTTCCAGTCGGTAGCCTTTGAGTAGTTCGGTATGTCCAGAGGACATGGTAGAGTTCATTCGCCCAAGTCCTCCTAGCTCTTTCAAGCCTCGCTTTGATGTCTTATAGTAGGACCCGGTTGGTCACTTCAGCTTCTCCATTTGCCTGCGGATGAGCTACCGACGTAAAATGGTAGGAGATGTTCAGACCTTCGTAGAACTCGATGAACCTCACCCCGGCAAATTATCGGCCATTGTCTGTTATGATAGTTCGGGGTAGTCCAAATCTATAGATGACCGACTTTCAAACAAAGTTCTTTACCTTGACTTCAGTGATCTTTGCCAGTGGTTTGGCTTCAACCCATTTAATGAAGTAGTTGATCATAATCAGAAGGAATTTTCGTTGTCCGAGTGCCATTGGAAAAGGACCAAGTATATTCATTTTCCACTGCGCAAATGGCCAAGGTGCGCTTAGTGGAGTAAGCTCGATGGCAAGTTGCCTTTGGACATTCACATTCCTTTGACAGCGGTCATATCTACTAACGTAGTCAATACAATCATCATGCATAGTTGGCCAGTAATATCCTTGTCGGAACAACTTATGAGATAGAGACCTGGCACCTAGATGGCTCCCGCAAATTCCCTCGTGCACTTTTCATAGTGCGAAGTTGGCCTCAGAGGGTTGGAGGCATCTCAATAATGGCAAAAAATACGATCTTTTATACAGCTTATTCTCATAAAGAACATATCAAGAAGCTTGGTTTCTTAACTTTCGAGCCTCTTTTGGATCACGAGAAAGAACCCTGTCCTTAAGATAAGTGGTCAGCGAGTCAATCTAGCAGGGCTCCTGGTTGACCTACATGATGGGCCATGGTTCCTCTGTGCATGGGCATTCCAAAGTCTCACAATAAACTTCTTTTAAAAGCTCGTTAGGAGCTAGGGTGGCTAGCTTGGAAAGAAGGTTGGCCCTAGCATTTTTCGCTTTCGAAATTTGTTGAATATGAAGCTGCCGAATGTTGGGGTCAAGCTCATTACCTTCTCAAGATATTTTACCATGCTCTCTTCTCGAGCTTCATAACTGCCGCTGACCTGCCCCACGACTAGTTGGGAGTCACTGCAAACATGAAGCCGATCGGCTCCTGATTCTTTGGTTATCCTAAGCCCAACTATTAGGGCCTCATATTCCATCCCATTGTTTATCACTGCGAATCCAAAATGTAGTGCATACTCTATAATGATTTCTTTCGGATTGATCAGGATTAGGCCAACACCTGCTCCAGAAGCGTTGGAGGAGCTATTGACATACAGGACCTAGAAATCTTCAGGAAGGTCCGATCTTTCTTTGAAGGAGCTCGGGCACAACCATGGAATGTTGGTTTCGTTTTGAAGCTCGACATCGTCTGGGATGGTACATTCAACTATGAAGTCGGCTAGTGCCTGAGCCTTGATTGCTGGTCGAGGTCGGTAGTTGATATCGAACTCTATTAATTCAATGGTCTACTTCGCAATTCTTTCAAAAGCATTCATTTGATGAAGGACTACTTTCATTGATTGATCCATGAGGATCGTTATGGTGTGCCCCTAAAAAAAAGGTCGGAGTCTCCTAGTAGCAATTAGAAAAGAGTAAATCAATTTTTTCAACTTTGTATACCTGATCTAGACATTCCTTAGGATCCGGCTTATGTAGTAGACTGGTCACTGCACTTTCACCTCTTCTTTGACTAGGACTGCCACTAGCATCGTGGGGGAGGCTGTGAGGTAGAGAAATAGCTCCTCTTCGAATTCAGGTTTGGCTAATAGGGGGTGAGCCGAGGTAGTTCTTGAGCTTGTTAAACACCTTTTGGCATTCCTGAGTCTAGTGAAAATCTTTTGATTTTCTAAGAATTTGGAAGAAGGGCATATAGCATTTAGCCGACCTCAAGAAAAAATGATTCAAAGATGCCACCTTTTCGATCAGGTGCTGAATTTCTTTGATGGACTTCAGAGCAGTCATCTCCTGGATAGCCCAAATCTTCTTCGGATTGGCCTCAATCCCTTGTCTTGAGACCATGAACCCCAAGAATTTTTCTAAGACTACTCCAAAGGTGCACTTGGTTGGGTTCAGCTTCATCTTGTATTTTCTGAGCGTCTGAAAAGTCTCTTCAAGGTCGGCAACATGATTGACAGACATTCGACTTTTGACTAGCATGTCATTGACATAAACCTCCATATTGCGGCTGATCTGCTTCTTGAAGATTTTATTGATCAAGTGCTGATAAGTTGTGCCTACATTCTTAAGACCGAAGGGCATGACCTTGTAATAGTAAAGTTCATGGTTAGTAATAAAACTAGTCTTCTCCTTGTCCTCCGGTACCATCCGAATTTGGTTGTAACTAAAGAAGACGTCCATGAAGGTGAGGAGCTCGTAGCCCAAAGTCGCATCTATCAGTTGATCGATTCTGGGCAAAGGATCGCTATCTTTTGGACAGGCTTTATTCAGCTTCTTAAAGTCGATGCACATCCTTTACTTGCCGTTGGCCTTGTTGATCAGGACCACATTAGAGACCTAGGTCGGATAGCTGACCTCTCGAATAAATCTAGCATTGAGAAGCTTGTCGACTTGTTCTGCTATGGCCTTTTGCCTTTCTGGTGCATGGCCCCGAACTCTTTCTTTCATCGATCGATGCTTGGGATCAACGGCTAACCGATGCTCCATAATCATGGCGTCAATTCCAAGCATATCTATCGAAACCTAGGCAAAGACGTCCGCATTCTGAGGAAGGTGATGAGCTGCTCCCGAACCTTGCCCCCAAGCTAGAGTCGATTTGTACAGTGTGTTCCATGCTTCCATCATTTAAGGGCATGGGTACAAACTCCTCCATGGGCTCGCCTCGCTCCTTGGTAAGATCGTCGCGAACATCAAGCTCGTCAACTGGGCAGGGGTCAAGCCGAGTGTCATTTTATAAGGCGGTGGAGTAGTAGTATCGGGCTAATGCTTGATCGCCTCTGATTTCACCTATTCCATTGTTTGTCGAGAATTTTATCTTCAAGTAATAGGTTGACACCATGGCTCATAGTGCATTCAGACTAGGTCAGCTGAGGATTGCATTGTAAGCGGAGGAAGCTTGGTCTGCTTTAGATATTGCCCTGCAGTCACGGCTAGAGTTATCATTCCTTTCACTGGTACAGCATCGCCAGTGAAACTGACCAACGAGGAGCTCATAGGTCTCATGCGATTATCGGATATGGACATTTTAAAGAAAATATCATAATACAGAACGTCAGCAAAACTTTCATTATCTACTAAAATATGGCATACATCATAATCAGCAATGTTTAAAGAGATTATAACTACATCGTTGTATGGCAACTGGACTCCTTGAGCATCCTCATCGGTGAAAGTGATGGGCTCTTCAGTTCTCCGCCTCTTCTCGGGTTCGACCAACCCGCCAGCCTCCCCATGTTGAAGTCCTTCAGAGACGGTGTTGATGATGCCAAGGGGTGGCTGATCCGCCTGTGGCTCATCCTTTTGTGGTTCCGACTGCGGCAACACTCTTGGCCAATCTTTTCATCCTTCAGGTCGATGCCATAGGAATCGATTGAGTCTGCCTCACCTGATGAGCACCTCGATCTCATCTTGGAGCTAAATACACTCTTCAGTATCGTGATCGTGGTCATGATGATAAAGACAGAACTTGTTAAGATTGCACTTATCGGGGTGAGTACGCATCCCTTTCAGTCTCGATAGTTGCTTCCTGATTTCTATCAGTATTTGGATTTTTGGAGCATTGAGAGGAGTGTAGCTATGAAATCTTCGAAGAGAAGAACCCCACCATGCCCTTCTATCGGGGCTTCCTTACTTTCGAGTCTGGGGAGGAGTTCGGGCTCGCTTGCACTCAGGAGAAGTTTGAAAGTGCGATCGAGCTTCACTCGACTTTCCTTCCTCAGTGAGCCTGCCCGACTCGTCGATTCACCACTCTCCAGTGGCTTCATTGTCCTTGGCCTTGAAGGCCTCTTCAGCTCAGGCATAATCTTCAGCTCGAGCTAGCATATCGGCAAAGTTCCTGGGGTACTTCTTTTTTAGGAAAAATAGTAAGTCATTCTTCTGAAGGCCGTCCTTGAGTACGGCTATTGCAACAGACTAGTTTAGATTTTGGACCTTCAATGTAGTGGCATTAAACCAGATGACATAAGCTCAGACGGATTCTCCCTCCTTTTGCTTGATGCTCATCAGAAAATTCAAACCTCGGTGGGAACATCTGCTGCTAGTAAAATGAGTTGCAAACTGATGGCTCATCTGATCAAAGAAAAAGATAGTCTCCGACTTAAGGGCTGAATACCAATTTCTGGCGGCTTTCTTGAGGGTGGACGAGAAAGTCCGGCACAAAATGGCATCTGGCATGCCATAGAGTAGCATCATCATCCGAAAGGCCTTCAGATGGTTGACTGGATTGATGGTCCCATCGTGACTCTCAAACTGAGGGAGCTTGAAGTTTGGCCAGATTGATTCCTACATAATCTTCTGAGAAAAAGAAGGATCAGTGCAAATATCATTACCATGGATGGAGGGAGCGTGATGGAGTTCTTTAATTCATCGGCTCATTTTTTGAAGCTTTTGATCTAGGAGACCCTCATGGTCATTGATCTTCAGGATTTTTTGGCCGAACGGGGGCAAAGCTCCTCCAGAGGTAGAGTCATGATCAGAACATGGGCTCTCAGCTCTCTGTTTCTTTTTTTCGAAGGCCATCGACCGGCTAGCCCAAGTCGGACGTTCCCAGATTGGATCATGTGGCTTCGGAGAAGCTTGCTCTAGCTGAAATGATGTCGGAGCCTATCAATACATGGCCTGCACTGCCTCCATGAGATCGCAAACCTACTGGACCAGTAGGTTGAACTGTTCCACATCCACCATGGCTGCAGGTGGAGTTTGAGTTGCCAAAGCTGAAGTAGGAGCGGATAGATCTGGATGGGATCTAGCTAAAGAAGCTGTTGACCATTGGGTTGAAGCTTTTCTGGGAGGTATTTTTTTTTTTATTTTTGAAAAGGATTTCAGAAAGGAAGAAGAGAGATTGCTGCTGAGCACTCTTTTAAGAACAAGAAAATCTCAGAAATAAAGGGTGCTTCCTCTAGTGCTAATTCTATTGGTGTGAAATTTGATCGTCGTCGGAGGAGCACTGGAGTCGGAGAAGATGAGGTCGCCGTCGGTGACCTACAAGTCAAGTCTCATCTAGAGCATAGGATGGGTGGCTCCAGTAAGACCCTCCGATGATCAAGTCAGCTCTTTCGATCAATAAAAATGGAGTACTCAATAGAAAAAACTGTAGAGTATCGAGAAGAAAAAGAGAGCTTAGAAAAAATATATCTGGAGGGTCCCTTTTACAAATGGAGCTGGTAACAAACTGATAATGACAGCCATAACTATCAAGTAGTGGGCCACTCGGGGCCATGTGGAGTTTGGTATAGAGAGTAGTATTTGTTATTGCGAAGTGCCAATTCATTTGACATTTGATCATCAAAGTTTAGAGGGGTAGGCATCGGTTCATGCTGTGTATGGGGCCAACCTCGTGCAAAGACTTTCTTGGATGACTGTGGGGAGTTTGACTATTGGGGGAGTTCAGAAGGGGTTTGACCGCTGGAGGAGTCCGAAAGAAGTTCGACTGCTGGAGGAGTTTGGCTGCTGAAAAAGTCTAAAAGGAGTTCGGCTACTGGAGGAGTCCGAAAGGAGTTTGGCTACTAGAGGAGTTCAACTACTGGAGGAGTCTAGAAGGAGTTCTTCTGCTGGAGAAGTTCAGAAGGAGTTTGATTGCTGGAGGAGTCTGAAAAAAGTTCAGCTGCTGGAGGAGTTTGGCTGCTAGAGGAGTTCGGGAGGAGTTCAGCTACTGAAGGAGTTTGAAAGAAGTTCGACTGTTGGAGGAGTTCGACTGTTGGAGGAGTTAGCTGCTAGAAGAGATCGGAAGGAGTTCTTCTATGGTTGCTAGTTACATTAGGCTAAGCATCAGACTGAACTTCAATGGGAGCAAGATTTACCCCCAACAAATAGCATACTTGAAGTCGTCTTGAGCATTATTGGTTATAGGGATGAATTATACAATAACCATGGGCTAGGATTCTAAGAATATTGCTTTGCATATATTCGACCTATCCGGACGTCACGATCCATTGCTAGATGGTAACTTTGATTGGTATAGAAATTTATTTCTATACTACCGACTTAGGTTCGAACCTATCGGGTCACATACATTAGAGCTTGTAACTTGATCGGATGGTTAATTGATGATTGAGAATTGTTTTGAAGTCAAACATTCAATGCGATTCATGTTTGATCTAATGCAAGTGTTGCAGGAGGATCGATTAGCAATTGGATTACTAATTGGCTCAATTTGATTGAGCAATCAGACTGAGATCAAGTCTAATTGAATTAGATTTAATTAAAATTAATTTATATTTAATTAGATTAAGTCTAATTGGTTTATTGGATAAGACAATTGCAAGGAAAGAACAATTCCTTATTTGACTAGGACTTGGGTGCACCGATTGACTTAGGGTTTAAATCAGATTTAAATCTTGATTTAATCTAATTTAATTAGACTCCTAGTTGGACTAGGATCATTCTTAATTGGGTTATATTTAATCTATTTTAAATAAAATTTAAATTAAATTTAAAATAATTTTGATCTAGTCAAATAAGAGGAGTCCCAATTGGACTGGGACTCTCTCTCTTTCAGATGTTCCTAAGAAAGTCCATACCATATTTTAATTTTAGATTTTTTTCTATGATTTTCATGCCTAAGAAATGTTTTTTCACACCCCATTATCTCAGGAATTGGATTTAAATTTGATTTGGTCAAAATTAGAAGGGAGTTGGAAATTGTTTCCGACTTGAAAGAGTCTTCTTTGATCCAAACTCCTCCCTCCCTTATGCGCCAACTCTACCCATGCCCCTCTATCTTATTCAACCCTTTTTCCCTTGGTTTTGTGCATGAGAATCAATGGTTACACAAAAAAATAAGTGGGAGGGGCATCCAAATAGAAGTCCTCCTTTGACTAGGTTTTGACTTAGTCCTACAATAAAAGGTGGACGCCTATTATGAGATAGTTTAAGGATGTGAAAAATCCTAGAAAAATTATAAAAAATTAGAGAAGAAGGAAGAGAAGGTGTGAAAGATTTATGGTGCCAAGATTCTTGGAGAAGAGCCCTCAATTAAGACATCAAAGATTAATGTCTTGAAGAGACAAGGTAAGAGAAGATTGCCTTCTCTTATTTTTTTTTTTTTATGTTTCTCTCTTTCTATTTTATTTATAATTTTTTATATGATAAAAATATGAGAGAGAGAGAGAGAGGAAGAGCTTGAGGAAAGATGGTGCCAAAGATTCTTAGAGAAAAGGTCTTCATCTGGACATGATGTCATGAAGGCACAAAGGTAAAAGAAAATTATCTTCTCTTTATTTTCTTTTGAGTATCTTCTTCTTCATTATTTTATGTGATTTTTATATGATAAAGATCTGAGAGAGAGAGAGAGAGGATGAGGGCATGAAATCTATGCTCCAAGGTGTTGGGGCATGGTGATCATTTTTGGACATGATCTGATCATTTTCTGATGCAAGAAGAAGAAGAGAAGAATGTCTTCTCTTAGGATTTCCTTGAGAGCCCTTCTTCTCAATTTTATTTATGAGATTTTTTATGAGAAAAATCTGGGGGTGTGATCTAAAAATTAAAAAATAATTTAGAGAAGAAGGTCTCCTCTGATCCTAGCATAGAGGTATTTTCAGGACATCAATTGTTGATGTCCTGAAGGAGAAGATTTGTCTTCTCCTAGGATTTTTTCATATGTCCTTTTATTTTTTGATTTATGGGAGATCCAAGGGTTGGATTCCTCCCTTATTCCTCCTCATGTTCTTCATCTCTTCGAAAGTCCAAGAGATCTAAAGAACATGTATTTGATTAACCATCAGGAGGGATATGCGAGAAGCTAGCACTTCGAGTGGATCTTCATTCGACGAATCTTTGATCTGTATTGCAGGTTTGTGTGGATCACCTATAGAGGTCGGATGCTTGTGCGGTTCCAAAGGTAATAATGGATTCAACCGTGGAATTCTCGACCTGCACAAAGGTAAGAGATCTGATCTCTTGGTGACCTAGATGTGATTTAGGGTTAGATCTAGAATTATTCTAGATCTAGGTATTGATATGATCAATACCACTTATGATTAATTTAATTTCAAATTTATATTTGCATCATAACATGTTATAGATCCTTGATGTAGGGTTCTATAATTTGATTACATACATTTATAGATTAAATAGTTTAATCTATGTATTTCGCTGCTCTTTATTTTTAAAAAAGTTTTGAAATTTATGCATGAAATCCTGCATGTTTCCTATCAGAGAGCACCATCACCATAGCGATCACGATGCTTTATAGCTAAGATGTGTGCTCTTTAGCTTAAGCAGCCTACTCAGTAGTTTGAGTTGCCAGTACCAACATCTTCTCAAGCTGCTTCCGACTAACGATCCCAGAAGCATGTGAAGAGATGCTCGCCTCAAACTAGTAGCTCGTCAACATATATCCGAGCCTGCATCGGATCCTCCAAGAGTGCTTAGATCCTAAGACCCGAGACAAATGGTCATGGAAGTCAGAGGTGTCTGGACCCTCACTCTCAAACATGTCTAACTGCTCATGTAATTATAAATGTAAATAAAATATCATAATAAATGCTTTAATAATAATCATACTAATCTATTTATTATCTACAAAAATGTTTTCGATCGTGGCATTCATCGGCTTGCCCTTCTTGTTTATACGGCTGGATTAGAAGATGTCACTATAGGTAGGCATTATCCCCTCTCTCGTTAGCTATAACAATCGATTATTTTATTAGAAATATACAAAAAAAATATTAATTTAATTATAAACTAAGATTTAGAATTCATTATCTTTTTATGCACACGACTGGCCATAGATTCATGGTTGAGATTATGTGTGTACTCTTGAGCCATTTGATTCTAATGGAAAGCAGCCTAAAAAATATTTAAATCATAAATTTATACATAATAAATATTTAAAAAATATTTAAATATATTTATTAGTATATTAAAAAATTTAAAAGTTAAAAATTAAATCTAAAACTCCTGGCCCCTCTAATGCCTAACCATTCTCTCCTGCTGACTTGGGGGCAGTCCTGAATCTGAGGAACAAGCTCCTCCGAAGTGTCCCATCAGTGCTTGAGCTATCCTTTATAGAGCTTGATCTTGTAGTTCTAGTACGACTCCCCAATCTTCTATAGATGGGCATCTCGAGCCCGCTCATGATTTGAGAAATCATACATTCTTTATAAAAAATTATCAGAAGTCAGTTACGAAATTATTCTAATCAAGCATAGTATAAATGTATTACAAGCACATATATATATATATATAATTAAGATACACTTATCCAAATCTCTTTCCACACTTGCTCTTTGATACTAGTATCTATCACTCACCAGTCTATGGGCATAATAGAAAAAATGTTGAAGCACCTCACAAGCATTTCAAAAAAAGAATGCATCTCCCATGCGGTCACTTTGACTGGCCTCCCCTCCCGATCATACTCCATCATGATCTGATGCTGGCAATTTTACACATATGGCATACATATGGGACTACAAAATATTCTACTGGATGATGCACCTATAATAAAAATATATTATATAAATATATAAGAGTATAAAATAACTATACAAATAAATAAATAAATAATATAAAATAATATAATATAATAAAAATCTACTCTCACTAGTCATGGGATCGTGCAATGTGGATGCTAGTAGAGACTCATCGGTAGGTGGAGCATGTACCAGAGATGTGGCTGATGGTGGAGGCTCAGATGTTGGTGGTGCCTAGATAGTTAAAGCCAAAACTAATGCAAAGGTGGATGAAGTATGCTATAGCTGCAACTCAGATGTGGAGCTCCATGTAGCCCATCGAGGGATAGGAGTAAAAGCTAGATGGAGTTTCGGTGCCATCATGACCTGCATTAATGTTAATAAATATTAATCAATATAACATGTTGAATAATAATATTAGTAGAGCATCAGTGAATAGACTCTAACATTTATACTAGAATGTTTAAATTATCATCTAGTGGCATCTACAATATGGACGTCACCATCGCTCTTGATAAATGTATCTAGGACCTTGACAGTATCAGATAAGTTTTATTCTAGAAAAGCACTTTGTTTGCATGGTCCAACATCATCATCAATCTCAGTATCATCAAAGATATGCCTAGGCACCATCCTCATAATAACATCCTATTGAGAATCCAAGGGATCACTAACATAGAAGACTTGACTAGCTTGGGAGGCAAGTATATACGGTTCTTCAGTACAGAGATGGCATTGCATGTTGATGAGAGTAAAACTATACATATCAGTCTTCATCCCGGAGTGAGACAAGGTGTCAAACCAATTGCATTTTGTCAATGCAACCCTTCCTTTGGAATAGTAATCCAAGATGACTATCTTCTCCACCATCCGATAATAATTCAGATCCTCCATACGAGGCTGTGAATTCCTTGAGCTAGCATAACATTTAGTGATGACACTCAACATCATGCCACTATTTTATGTTACTATATTTATGGACTGACTATGAATATTAAACCTGTAGCCATTAATGATGAATTATTTGTACTCATGCATGGTATGGTTAGATCCCATTGAAAGAGCACATACTTCAAAGCTCACATTATCGAGTGGTAATCTCCACACCTAAGAAGATGACACCTAATTAGTAAACATGTTCAAATAAGGTGCATAAGGCAAGAATATGTACTCACATGATCTTTGAACCACTTAAAAATTTTTTTGCTGTGCATTTTCTCTTTCTCCTGCATACTTAGAGTGCTGAATTTTACTCTTATGACCTTCTTGTGTTTGTTGCATGCACAAAAAATAAATTTAAAACTAATGAGATATTTTCTTCTAAGTATTATAAAATAAATAAGGTTGAGTGACTCATTTTATGTATAGCTTAATGACATCACAGTTGATGGGTTTATCATTATGTAATGCAATAAACAAAAGCAACAAGATATAAATAGTAATCTAGAAAATTTTATGTAATAAATTCTATAATATGAATTACACCCAAAAATAAACTCTAACATTTATACCAAAATATTACTATAGTTATAGGTGTTTGAATGAGAATATTAATAAAGCTCAAACTCTACTTTTGTAGCTCATGAACCATCACTCAAATGTATCTCTGTGGGAGTTCCACTCATGGTCAGAGGATAGAGGATGGAGCTTATTGCCTAGAGGTAGCAATCCAAAAGGAGGGTGAATTGGATTCTTTTAAAATCTTGATAAAAATAAACTTTAAGTCTATAGTGTGTTTCTAATATAATGAACTTAGGTGTTTGTAGAGAATATACAATATGTAGAAGTGCAATTCAAACCAATTAGATAATGCAAATATATAAAGCAAATAAAGAAAGTGAGGAAGACAAAAACCATAATACAAAATGCACAGATTTTATAGTGGTTTAAAAGTAACCCACTTCTACATCCACTCTCCAAGCTTTTTTTGGAAGTTCTACTATAATTTTTAGATTATAGTGCATTTGTTTTAACTCAAGATCACAAACAAACCAAGTTAGTTTTGCCGGTCTCACCAACCATAACCCTATATCGAAATTTTTTTGGGTTTACTATCAACCTAGTTGGTTTTAAATCTACGAGCATCAATCATAACCTTTATACCATCCAATTACCAACTTGGACCTGCTTATACTCCATGTTTTTTTTCTCATAGAAACTTATAAAGAAATAAAAATATAAGTATAAGTTTTAGTATAAAATAGAAAGAAAAATAGAATTCTTTTACATGCACGAAGAAGAGGTTGAATGAATGGCTCTTTTGAAGATTGAATACTCTTCTTTGAAGCTTGAGAGAGTGCTTGAGAAGTTGTGGAAGATATCTCTTGAAAGTCCTTTGAATTTGAAGCTTAAATCTCTCTCTTTTTTCTTTCTATTGGATATTCAATATAACCCACTCAACTTGAATGATTTCTTCTTTCAATGCCTTAATCTCTCTCTCCAAATATTTTTCTTACTCTTTTTATACTTGGTAGTTGCTTTTGAGTAAGTTTTGGTTATTAGAAGGCTTGGACTAGCCATTGGAATGGAAAAAAGCCTATTGGAGAAGTGCAAAAAATTAGCCATCATGCTCTATCCCATGCTTAGGGTCGACATTTTTTTCTTGGGATCGATACCTTTTGCTTTGGTGTTGATAATTTTTGAATTGAGGCTGACACTTTCTAGGATCCAAAAAATTTCTACTTTTTATCTTCTATTATGTGCAACAGAGGTCGACCCTGGGGTCATCCTTTAGCACAGGGGTCGACTTACGGGTCGTCCTTTCTACATGCCAGCATATGCCAACAAGCTGTGGTCAACACTTCGGCTTCTGAGATCGACACCTGGCCTTCTTAAACTTTGAAATCTTCACTTTTTACTTTTCTTCAGGGTAGGGATTGATACCTTTGGCTTTGGGATCGATACCATCAAGTCTGAAATTCAAAAATTACTTCTTTGGAACCCTTAATTTGATGATTTTTATATAGTTTTTTTCTTAAATTAATTTTTTAATTTGAATACTTAGAAAGACCTACATCTACTCTTGAAATATATGGTTAGTTACTTAAATATTCAAAGTTTGGCGATCATCAAAATCAATTATGGGATTAACAATCTTCTTCTTTTAATGATGGCAAAACTTTGAGTATATGCATAAAAATAAAATTAATATATTTTAATAACTTGGCCAGTTTAAATTGTGAAGTGATAATATACATAAATATAAATGTAAACTTCATAAAGGCTTTGATTTAACTTAAATTTAGATTCATAGATTTTAAATATTTTCATGCTTTTTAAAATGATCTAAAATGTTCAAGCATTATCATGAAATGTATAAGCTCAAGCATAGCATATACTCAACATTTCTTCTCTCCCTTTTTGACAATATGAAAAATCTTATAGGATGAAACAAGGAATATCATCAAAATCACTCGAAATTTAGAAAAATGCATCACATTCAGAAAATTTTAATTTAATTTCAAGAGGATATCAAATTTAAACTTCATGGGATATTTAATATGAAAAATAAGCATGTTTGATATCAAATCTATATTGATATCACTCTTCCTCTTTCTAAATCATTCAAATTCTAGTTTTTCAAGATATTTAAAGGATAGAGATTTTCAAGATATTTTAGCAAATTTGATATCAAGTAAAGTATGTATGATGCCAAATTTCTATTAGATACCACCAATGTAGATTTTCAATTCAAGTTAAAAAATTAGAGCTTTTCAATGAAAGAAAATTTTGATACCAATTTTAATATTTATTCTTCTTTTTCTTAAAAGAAATCCATCAATCTAATTCAAAAAAGATATGTATCGTGAATGTATCGAGAAATTTAGTATAGTATCAAAGCAACTAAGAGGTACTTTTTCAAATTCATTTCTTGAGTAAAAATTAAAATAATTTTATAAAAATTTCTCAAAGCACATCAAAAATCTGATTCATATTTAGATTTATAGTTTGTTGCAAGTTTAATTAAGCTTCAAATAATTATTAAGGATAATTAGTCAGTCAATTTATACAAGATAAGTCAAAAGATCAAAAGCACAATGAAAAAGTAAAGTATGTGAATGTTCATTTTCTCAACATAAGTTATTTAAAATCTTTCAATCAAATCAAAGTAAAGTATATGAAGTATTTCTCCTCCTAAGTTTGAGATGAAATACCAAAAAAATCATTTTTTTTTTATATTTCAATGCTATGTTCTTCTCCTACGGATCATATTTAATGCTAGATAATTTTATTTTTTAACTTTCCTTTTCCTCTTTTTCTTTCAAATTAAGCACATTGATCATGAATTTAAACTTTAAATTCAGATTTATGAAATTTCAAATTCAAATTTTAAAATTTAAATATTTTTTTAATTAATTAATTATTCTTTTTAAATATTTTCTCCTCCTAAGTTTTATAAATATAGCAATTTTTAAAATTAAGTAAAATTTTAAGAGTGTTAAGCATTTATTGAGTGAGACTAATCATTAATTAATTCACATATCAATCAACCAACCATAGCATTCATTCAAGAAAAAACAAAATAACATGATGAAAAAATAATAAAATATTTTTTTAGAATTAATAATAATTTTCTTCAAGTCTTAAAATCATTTTTTGATTATTTTTAAGAAAATAAGAATTAATATTTATTCTTTTTTTGTTAGATATTTTTACTTTCCAACTATTCTCCCCCTCTTTATTTCAAAAATGAGCACTTTTCAATTTTAGATTATCAAATTAAAATATTTATATTTATCTAAATTATAATTCTTTATAATTTGCTCCTCCTTATTTTTGTAGCAAAAGCCAAATTGAAAGATAAGAAAAGGTAACTAGATATCAATCAAATTAATATCAATCAAATTTAATCAAGACATTTTGATATCATATTTTTCAAAAGAAAGTATCTCTTTTATTTACTTTAAATGATGTTTGTAACCCTAAGGATTGATTTTGATGAGTAACAAAATATTTGAGTATATGTTTGGACTAATGAATTTATTGAGATCATATTTTAGGATGCATTTTAGAGTATCAAATGAAACATCCATAAAAATGCATTTGAAAGTTGATAAAGAAAAGTTGGAGGCTTTTAAGGCATGAATCATACTTAAAACAAGGCTTAAGAAAGATATCTCAAAACCAAAATTGAAGAAAAAATCAATTGATCAAAGTAAAAATTTTCAGCATAAAAAGGCTTTGAGTCGACCCCTAATTCAGCTCGAGCTAAAATAGCACGAAAAAGAAGACTGGCATGTAAGAGTTTCAGCTAGCATGATCTCAAGTAGAGGACTGAGTCGACTCGAGTTTTTTAAGTCGAGGTCACAGGAAAATACAGAGAATGAAAATTTTAGGACATTTTGGCAAGGCCTCAAGCAGAGGGTTGAGTTGACTAGGGCTTCGACTCGAGTTTCAGCTCGAGCTCCTCGAATCAAAGTCTTAGAAAATATAGAGAACATGATTTTCGAGATGAAGTGTAGAATGGCCTAGAGTAGAGGATTGAGTCAAGTCGAGCTTAGACTCGAGCTCCAATGGTTAGTTTCTGCAAAAATTTCAGAAGTGTGCAGATTGATTCCCAACAGTTCTTTTCAGTCCTCTAACAGTCAGAAACATCTTTCCAACCTACCAAACATGAGGAATAAGCTACAAAATACCTGAAGAAAGTGAGATGATAAATTAAACATTGAGAGCAATCATAAGTGAAGAGAAAAGGGCCAAATAGCAATTAAAAGAGAGTATTCCACTCCCATCTCCAAAAAACATCAAATCAAGAGATTCCATTCAACAAGAAGACAAGCTCAAAAGCTCAAAAGCCTTCAATAAAGAAGATTCTAAAAAGCTTTGTCCACCTACTTGCTCATCAAAAGAGCTTTGTGTTTTTTTTTATTGTTCAACTTTTGTTCTTCTTGTAACTTAGCTTCAATAGGATTTTGAAGCTAAAGGAAAGGCCTATCCAAGCTTGAGAATTGGATTGTAAGCTAAGGGTTGGCTTAGAATTTGGTTGTGGTTGGTGAGCCGGTGTAAAACTAATTAGATTTTAGATAGTGAGCCTTGAAAAACTATCCGACTATAATTTTAGAAAGATTATAGTAAAATTTTTAAGTGGATCTCGATGAGTGAACGTAGGTACAAGAGGCACCGAACCACTATAAATTCATTTATGTTTTGATTGGCTTGGTTCTTGCTCTCCATCTTATTTTCATTTCTATACTTCAGCATACTTAGTTGTATAAAACTAAAATACACTTCAACACTTCACTAATTTTCAAAAACAATACATAACTTGTTTAAATTTTGAAAATTTCAACTCAAACCCCCCCCCCCCCCCCCTCTTGGGTTATTTTGCTAGGCAACAAGTGGCAACAGAGTCTTGAAACTCACTTTATTTGATTTAACAATCAAGAGTTAACATCAAATGGCAACTCAAATGAGTGCATTTCTTATCGAAGGGCAACCGACCAACTGTCCATCCTTGTTCAATAGAATAAATTATATTTATTGGAAAGCATGCATGTGCATTTATATTTAAGCACTTGATTATCAACTTTGAAAAGTGATAATCAAAGGCCCACACACTCCCAAAATTAAAATAAAGGATAATGAAATTCCAAAATCTGAAGAAGATTGGGATGAGCATGACATAAAAATGATAGAATTAAATGCTAAGGCCATGAATGTCCTATCTTGTGCACTAGATTCTAATAAATTTAATAAAATTTTTACATATGCTTCAGCCAAGAAGATTTAGGATAGTTTAGAGATTACCCCTAAGGATACCAATCAAGTGAAAGAGTCTAAAATAAACATGCTTGTACACAAATATGAGTTATTTAAAATTAAAATTAATAAATCTATTTTTAAAATTTTTAATAGATTTATTGATATTATCAATAGTTTGAAAAGCTTAGGTAAATCTTATACTAACAGTGAGCTTGTTCGCAAAATTTTTAGGTCACTTCTAAAGGCTTGGAAAGCGAAAGTCATCGTCATTTAAGAAGCCAAGGACCTCAACAAGCTACCATTGGAAGAGCTTTTTGGGTATCTAATGACTCATGAATTAAACATGAGGCAAAATATGCAGGTAGAAACTAAGAAGAAGAAGACCATAGCTCTCAAGACAACTACCTCCAAGGATGATGAAAGTGAAGAATCCGATGAAGAGGAGGAAGAAGAAAACTTGGCCTTGATTGCAAGAAAGTTCAAAAGATTTATAAGAAAGAAAAAACAAAAATTTAAGAAGAAAACCTTCAAGGATGAGCCAAGCAAAGAAAAGGAGAAAGAGAAAGAGAAGGAGCTATCCATTTGCTTTGAATGCAAGAAACCAGACCATTTTAGAATGGACTATCCTCTTCTCAAGAAATCATCCAAAAGGTTCAAGAAGAAGGTGATGATGGCCACTTGAAGCGATAGTGAGGACTCTAGCTCCGAGAAAGAATCATAAGAAGTGGCCAACCTTTGCTTAATGGCACATCATGAGAAAGTAAATACTGAAAACTCTTTAGATTTTATATTTGATGAGTTACAAAATACTTTTTCTAAACTTCTGACTGAATATAAAAAAGTAACCTTGAAAAATAAAGATTTGAAAAAGCTAAATTCTAAACTTCTTCATGAAAAAGAAACATCTTCTAAAAAATTGAATTTATTAACTCATGAAAACTAGAAATTAAACGATGAATTAGAAAAACTCAAACCATTTATAGAGAGATTTACTTATAGTTTTAAAAAATTAAATATGTTATTCAATGAGCAAAGATCTATTTTTAATAAGGCAGGCTTAGGATTCAAACCTCATAAGAAGCAAAAATTATTAAAAAATCTATTTATTAAAGCTTCAACAAGTACTACCTCAAATCTTTCATGTTATTATTGTGGTAAAATTGGTCACAAATTTTATGCATGTGATTTTAGAAAATTGAATAGGAAAATAGTTAAAATGGTTTGGATTCTAAAAGAAACCATGAGTACTAACCTTAAAGGATCCAAGATGACTTGGGCATCTAAAAGTTCAACTTGATTTCTTTGTGTAGGAGTATCTTGCAGCTCGAGAGAAGAAAAGACTTTGGTATCTTAATAATGGTTGTTCAAGGCACATGACGGGTGACAAATCTCAATTTGTCACTCTTGAGCCTAAAGATAGAGGAGTGGTAACATTAGAGATAATGAAAAAGAATGCATCATTAACGTCGGTAACATTAATATCACTCCTACATCTATCCAAAATGTATTGTTAGTTGATGAATTAAAATATAATTTGCTTAGTATTAGTCAATTTTGTGATAAAAGATTTAAAGTTACATTTGAATCTTTATTATATATTGTTTCTAGTTCCAATGATAATGGTATCATGTTCATGGGACATAGACATAATAATATATATGGTCGATCGATGATCTATAAATAAAAAATGGTCAATGTCTTGAGGCAATGGATGCCAAAGTCAATGAAACTAGTTGGTTGTGGTATCATAGATTAGGTTAAGCTAGTATAGATTTACTTTCAAAATTAATTAAGAAAGATCTTGTAAGAGGATTACCAAAATTAAATTTTGAAAAGAATCAAATTTGTGATGCATGTCAATTTGAAAAATAAACTAAGAACTCTTTCAAACCAAAAGGCATGATTTCAACCTCTAGACCTTTAGAATTGCTACACATGAATTTATTTGGACCAACAAGGACTACTAGTCTAGAAGGTAAGAAGTATGGTCTAGTAATTATAGATGACTTTTCAAAATTCACTTGGATGATATTTTTAGCACAAAAGGATGAAGCCTTAAATGCATATTTCAAATTTTATCGAAAGATTTTAAATAAAAAGAACACATCAATTGTATGCATACGTAGTGATCATGATACCGAACTCAAAAATCAGTACTTTAAAAATTTTTGTAATGAAAAAAAATTGATCATAATTTTTTTGCACCTAGAACTCCACAACAAAATAAAGTAGTAGAAAGAAAAAATTATATATTAGAATAAATGGCATGAACTATATTGTGTGAAAGTAACTTACCTAGATATTTTTGAGCTGAAGCAATAAATACTACATGTTATACATTAAATCATGTTTTAATAAGGCCTATTTTAAAAAAAACTTTGTATGAGCTTTGAAAAGATAGAAAATCAAATATCAATTATTTTTATATTTCTGGTTGTAAGTATTTTATACTTAATAATAGAAAAGATAATTTGAAAAAAATTGATGCGAAGTTAGATAAAGGTATCTTCTTAGGATACTCCTCATCAAGCAACGTATATAGAGTCTTCAACAAGAGAACTCTTATCGTTGAAGAATCAATTCATGTTATCTTTGATGAATAAAATGATAAGTATTCAAAAAAAGAAGATGCTTTAGATGAGGATGCAGGTGACATTCATGACAAGATGGACAATCTCACACTAAAAGATGCTTGCACTCAAAATAATGAAGAGGAAGAGAATAGTGAAGAGTCCACTCCAAGCTTAAGAGAAGAATTGCCAAAAGAATAGAAGTATGCACGTGGACATCTGATAGGAATGCGATGTTGTCGTTAAGACACCGTGTTTATCAGTTTAATCCGACTTCTTAAAATCATTAAAATTGCGTAGATAGCAGTGAGTCGGATCGAATCCATAGGGAAGGTAGTATTTTAGATTTAAAATCTTTGATTTTTAAAAAAAAAAGTAAAAAAAAAAAAAAGAGTTTTGGGATCAAAAATAAAGTCGGAAAATAAAAAGCAAAAATTAAAAGATGCAGGAATTTAAACTTGGTACTAAGATCTACTAGTTAGATCTTAGCATCTACTTGTAAAGCAATAATTTAAAGTGTAGAAATTAAATTAAAATAAAAAGTAAAAAATTAAAGTGCAAAAAATAAAATTTTTATTAATTAAAATTTTAGAATTTAAATACATAAAATTTAAAAAGAAAAAAAAAATAAATAAAATAGCCTGATCTCTGATCTTGGATCGGCATTGGCAGAAAGATGGTGTAGAAGCTCGGCTCTTCTTCTCGGCACCCGTTGCTTCGAAGCAGCCTTTAACCCATAGCCTGGCTTCGCCTGTACCAAAGCTTCACCTTGATCGGAGATGTTGATTTCTGGAGGCCTAGGGTCCTTTTTATAGAGCTAGGAGGGCTGGATATTTTTTTCTAAAGGCAATATGGGACTAATGGCCTTTGTAA
Organism: Cocos nucifera; assembly: GCA_006176705.1. Classification (NCBI taxonomy): domain Eukaryota; kingdom Viridiplantae; phylum Streptophyta; class Magnoliopsida; order Arecales; family Arecaceae; genus Cocos; species Cocos nucifera. Next base: position 271,867 of record QRFJ01000596.1, read on the forward strand.
TCATCAAAATACAAAGAAATTTGAGTAAAATTTGAATCAAAATAGCTCTGATATGATCTCTGATAAATCTGATAAAATCCAGCCATTCAATAGGAATCCAACGGTCCAAAAATCATCAAAATCGGATGCAGATCAAGCTCAGATCGGGTCGGATTAAATTCTGGCCGTTGGATCGCGCTTGATGGAGGAAATCTGGCCGCAAATCATGCGCCTTCGAGAGTTTTGATCACCGTCCGGCAGCTTTCTGGACCGTCGGATCATCGCCTGGATCGAGCGCTGCCGTCCGATGGTGATCCGCGTGATGTCTTGTAGCTGAATAAAATTCGGAAGCAACCACAGCCGTCCGATCCTGACCGCAAACAACCACATCCGTCCGATCGCGCAATCACTGTTCCCATGGACCGCGTGGACCGGCCGCACCGCACACCGCAACCAATCAGCGCCTCTGTTGTCGAGCGAAAAGACTAAATTACCCTTGTGAGCCGCGATAAATTTCTGTAGACCCTTTAAGGGGTCTAGGTCCACCACGTGGCAATCTCTGATTCGCCGGAATTTTGCTGAGCTGGCGGTCCACGCCTGGATCGTGGACCGGCTGATGGCTTCAATGGCTGAGTCGGCTTTGATGGCTTGGCTTGGCTTGGTGGCTCGGCTTGGTGGCTCGGCTTGCGGAGCCGGCTGAGCCGTTTTCTTTTTTTTATTTAATTTTTATTTATTTTATATCTTTTAAAAATTCATATCTTTTCCATTTTAGCTCCGTTTTACTTGAAATTTATTTCATTGTGATCAAAAAAATGAGCTCTTTCTATTGATAATAAAATTTTATTTTTTAATTTTTATTATTTTTTTTTATTTTTTAATTAATTTTTTAATTAATAAAAATATGAATTTTTCAAAAATTATATATAAATTGAATTAAAAATTAAATTAATAATTAATAAATTAATACTTTTATTGGTGAATTTATGATGCTTATCACACCCCCAACTTAAGCTTTGCTCGTCCTCGAGTAAAGAAAGAATTTAGTTTTAAATACCTTTTAACTTTAGAGTTTCGAATTTTACCTAAGCAATTTTCAAAATGGCCATTGATATTCAGTAGAGCTTAAATGAGACATATCATTGGGGTATTAATACTTATCAATAGAAAAATTAAGTAAAGAACATTAAATTTTTTAGAACTTTTTCTAAATTATTCCACTTTTATCTCTGATTTGTCTAAACTTTCATATAGGCAGGTGTATTGCTACTTCCATCCTTCATTTATTAATTTTTATTTTCACATTGCCCACTTTTTGATGCGAATATCATTGCTTACTTAGGCAACGGGACCGGTTACTTGGTGGAAACCAATGTTTTTTATTTTTTTTTTTTTTTTTTAACGTTGTACCACTATTGAGTGTCTTAACTCCTTAAGCTTTCTATTTGATCCATGTAGCGAGTCTTTTTTTTGCTTAATTTTTTACTTTTTATTGCAATTTAATTTCTGCACTTTAAATTATTGCTTTGCAAGTAGATGCTAAGATCTAACTAGTAGATCTTAGTACCAAGTTTAAATTCCTGCACCTTTTAATTTTCGCTTTTTATTTTCCAACTTCATTTTTTTATCCCAAAACTCTTTTTTTTTTTTTTTCTTTTCTTTTTTTTTTTAAAAATTAAAGATTTTAAATCTAAAATACTACCTTTCCTGTGGATTCGACTCGACTACTGCTATCTACGCAATTTCAATGATTTTAAGAAGTCGGATTAAACTGATAAACACGGTGTTCTTAACGACAATATCGCGTTCCTATCAAAAGTTTTTTTGGCGCCATTGCCGTAGGAATGTTTTTTTGATTTTTGATTTTAATTTCTTTGATTTATTTTAAATAAAATTAAAAATAATTTTCGGACAAATGCTTCCTATCATGTTTTGTGGCACCGTTGCAGGGAAGGCACGGACATTAAATTTTTTGATCTCTTTGATTTTTCTATAAATAATTATAAATAAATTTCTAATTTCTTATAAATATTGCTTGCTAATTTTTTTATTATTTTTAACAAGAAAAAGAGTTAAAGAACAAAAAGAATCAGAGTTTTGCTTGGTGAGATACAATTCTAAGCCCTAGTACTCTTTTCTTTTTATTTATTTATTTATTTTATTTTTAAATTAATTTAAAAAAATATTTATTTAAATCTAATTAAAAGCCTCATGATAAGATTAGAAATTCTAACTATTTAGAGTATGCATCATATTAGTTTTATTTTTATTTTTATTTTTATTTCTTTTTGTGATTGCTGGAAGCAAGGTAAGCCTTTCAGAATTCAATTAGTTACATGCATTTAGTTTAAATTGCATAAAACCCTTTGATTGAATTTTTTTTTTCGTGCATCTTCATATTAAACCAAATTAAGGGCACAACCCAATTAAAAAAGATAAGGTGGGGATTTGATCATCCTTCCTTAGCCCACAAACAACCAACCAACATTCTGCATTGACCTAATCCTTTAAATTAAAATCAATTAGACATCAACCCTAGGAATTCGAGCTCAAATAAGGATAAGAAATCCTAAGAGTTTGAACCAGGTTAGGATAAGTCAATTTGACTGGTGTCTAGGAACAGTGAGTTCAGGGATGACTGGCCCGAGGAAGGTGATTTCTAATTGGTTCCGTTCGCTTACCTGGCCAAGCATAATTATTGTCTAAGGCAAGGCAACGGGGGGACTCCCACCGACCTACACTTACTTGGCTAGTTGATTGGCTAATCCTTACACCTGGAGGGCTTGAAGGTGACCTTGACAGTTAGGAGCTGTCTAGATTTAGGACAACCTTTAGTCAGGATTGACAACTTGATTGCTAACCAACATTAGATCTAATTAAACCGAATTCTTCCTCTTCTTCTTAGTTCTAGGACTCCTTAGGACCTCTTCTTTAGAATCTTCTTTCTTTCTTCTCCTTTCTCCTCTAAAAATAAAATAAAATAAAAATTAAACTAACTAAAAATTAATAATTAAATTAAATTAAATTAAAATTAAAATTAAACAAATAAAAAATAATTAAAAAATTAATTTTTAATATAATAAAATAATAATAATAATAATAAAATTAAAAAAAATATTCTAAAAATTTTTAAACCATATATTAGGGTTACACTAATACATTCATGGTAGAAAATTGCTTTTTCTGATTTAGTTGAACTTAATTGAATGGTTGATTCACATTAAACATAATAATTAAATGGCTAATCTGAACCTAATAGTCTAAAAATTAGATAAAGTTGATCTTCTTGCTCAGAAAATAGATCAACTCCTAATCCTAGGTCAACAATCTTCTGCACAATTCACATCATCTTCTAATTATTAGGAGGATTATTCAATCTGTGCAAGTCCAACCCATCATGTGAGTGAATGTCCTATGGCTGTACAATTTCCATATTTTATCCAAGAACAAGTTCAAGCTACTCAAGGATACTCCAAACTGATTAATGACCCATTTTCAAATTCATATAACCAACATTGGAGTAACTTTAATTTTTCTTGGACATCCCAACAGACTCAGGCTCAGACCCAAATTTTACTTGAGCAAAAATTATCAAAATTATGTCTATAATAATAGTCAGCCTAGTCAGTTTAACAGCCATCATATTATAATCAGCCTTCATACCCACCTCCTTAACAGACCAATCTAGCTGATGAATAGTTTATGCCAATTTCAACAATTTAATTTCTAACTCAACAGCAATCTATCGCCAGACTAGAAGCTCAAAATAGAACAATTAGTTTGAGCCTAACATGAGGAGAGAACTAGATCAACTACTGAACCTACCAATTTCAAACAACCACCTAATGACACCAACCACCTGGATTAAATTATCAATCTAATGTTTCATCTAAGAATTCCAATTTGAGAATACCAAAGTAATTCCTGAACTTAAAAGGCTATAGGATTCTTATGAACCCCTACCAAGACCAGGTGAGAGAGGCTAGTACTGATGCTAGCCAAAATAAAAATTTAGAGGAACTGGTTAGTATCTGAGACTAACCACTAGAAGAACCCGAGCTAAGATTAGTACTGATGCTAGTTTAGTTTTTAATAAGATAGAAAAAAAGAGAAAAGAGAATAGATGATTTACACCAAGACTTATAAACCTAATGTCCTATTCTCTTCAACCCTAGAAGCTGGTGCTTCTTATAAAAATCAAAAGGCATGTAATGAAATATCAATGGAGTTGTTTAAGCAAGATCACATTAATTTACCTCTAAAAATAAAACCATCTTTAGTCACCATTCCAGCACCCATTGAATCAAACTTAACTCCTAATACAAAAACTCCATTCATGAGTATTTTAGAAGAGCAAATAGGAGTAATTCTTAATAAACATGGGTCTGAGAAAGGAATCATAAATTATATCCCTAAAATTAATAAAGATTATATTAATAATGGAATTATAAATCAATTTTCTGAGATTGGCAATCCAAAACCATTAGAATTTGTCAATCCAATATTCGACACAGGATAGTGAGCTACATTGTGTCTGGCTGAAGATGGTAAACTTAGCGCTTGTTGGAAGGCAACCCAATATTTAATTTTTATCTAATTTATTTTTTATTTTTTTTTATTTTTAGGATAATTTGAATAAGTTGGAGGGAGAGCTCAAATTTTCAAAGGCATGTGCTGACTAAAAATATACTGAGTTAGGTGTATTCTTTCATGTTCTTTATTACACCCTTTATTTTTTCTTCTCCATTGAGGACAATGTCGATTAAGTTGGAGGGAGAGAAAAATAAAAAAATTTAAAATTTTAAGTCCTCGAAAAAGTTAGTATTTAGTATTTAGATACTTGATTATGCTTAAGAATCAAATTAAACTAAGCATTTTAAAAAGAAAATTGATGCACAGATTAGAGAATCTATGAGATATTGAGGAATCAAGTATTAAGAAAATTCAATAAAGAGTTAAGTCTAGAATATAAAAAGTTTTTTCTTGGAGTATTTCTAATTATTTCTATTAGCATCAAAGAAAAGTCTACTTTTTATAGACTTGTGTAGGATAACTATACGTTTCTTCATATAAAAATTTATTTTATTAAAATAGTTTCCAAGTACTTCTCACTGAGATAACCGGCCTCTTTGCCTAAGCAAGCATTGAGTTTCGCATCAAAAGGTGGGAAGGGCAAAGAAGCTCGTTGTAAAGCTAGTCTTAACTCATAGCCTATTTGATTCGAGCTAGTAAGCCCGAGGGGTATTCTATACCTAGTGCCCTAAAGCCAACTGGTTTGGGGGTCATTGGCC